>CM056168.1:15201055-15288398 GCA_029691765.1 Entomobrya proxima
TTTATTTCTGTTCTCTTTGAGACACTAACCAAAGCAAAGTTTCATCCGATTTCTTTCTCAGCCTGTGCAAAGATTTTTTTTTCTTCTTCAAACTTCAAGTTTCTTATTCATGCGCTTTTTGATTTGTGAAGAATGCATTCTCTTTCCATATTACATATTTTAAAATTAAACAAATGAAGACAAACATACAAATTAATTATAATTGATTCGTTCATTCATTGAAATATTTTGTGTTAAACGATGATTGTGAGTGAAACATTTTAGACTCTATACAGAACTAAAGTAGAAATGTAATCAAGACTTGTTTCATGTTCTGAAACATTAATAATTTATCCACATTAAAAGTTGCTACCGAGCCATCAGCAGGGAAAAGACGCAAAAGCAACAACTTATAATATATCCAATCGTTCGTTATGGTTCATTATGACAAATGTATTTCGGTTTGTTAAAGTATTCAAAAAATCTTGAAGAAAATGGAAAATCCAAGAGTGCTCGTAAAATATTAACAGTAAAGTAAACTAGTCACCATCGTAAATCATTAGTCGGATTTATGCCCATAAATATGAAGAAATCAGAGAAGAAGCGTTTTCCGTCGATTACACAATTCCATACAGGTGGTAATTCGTAAAACCAGATGTAAGGCTAGCGTTGTCTAAGCTGCTGATAAAATGCTTAATAAGATGCTGGAAATCCATGTTTTCCACTTATTGTAAAAATGTTAAATTAATAATAATACAAACAAAAAATGCACATCTTTGCCGAATTTTATGCTTTACTATATAGCGCAGAATAATGTGATGAAAATTTAAGCTGCATCATCACATTCTAACAGCAAAACTATAATTTTTGGAAACATACTATCATGAATATAAAGTATAAAATAGTAATCTCAAATTTACATTTTCGGAGTTGATTCCGGTTTCCGGTTAATGCTGAAGTTATCAATGTTTATGATTCAACATCTATCTGACTGAGTACGTATATAGTATATACATATAATGCTTTTGAACTTCGTGCTAACATTCGTTGCAATCAATTTGCGCTATTAAAAAATGTGCTAAATCTAGCGTTTTAAAAAATATTTCAATGATTACTGTCGCAACGTGATTCGTCATAATATTGCGTATCCGCCTAATAATACTCATTGACACGAGTTGGAATTGGGGAATTCCAATGTATGAACCATAAAATGTACATATCCATGTGTACAAAGAAATTGTACACAACAAAAGGATAACATGATACAATTTTAACACTAACATTTTAGTTATCATGATAAAATTCAGTTTAGGGATTATTTTTATCCAATTTGCTTATCATGCTTATCAATTTAGCATTTAGTTGCCATTATGTAATCAACTGGAATTAAGGATGAAGCAGAAATAAAGCAAGTCTATAATATAAACCTTCCATTGAATTGAATTTCTCTTTCTCCAAAACACCGCTCTTATGTGTACGTGCAAATCAAATAAGATTTTCTTACAAAAAATCGGCCTTCCGGAATCAGGGAATCATTTTCAATCAATTATTTTTTTTAATTCTATTTTAATCATTTTGAATTCGTTCAATAAAATTCACCAGAAGAACATTGGTAGAAAGCTATACAAAAAAGATAATGTGCATTATTAATTCAAAGGACAGCATAAATACATTGGACACGTATTGTGCCCACATAATATTATACATTTATATTATATTATTTCCATCGTTGTTATATACTGATTTTCCAAACGACCATGGTACATTCCAACAACCCCCGACCCACACAAAGATAAAGCTAGCGATAAACTTCTTTCGGTCATCATATATCTGTTTGCTGAAAGTCGTAACTCATTGGACTCTGTATCACTGGGAATACCTAAATTACCTATTGAATTTGCAAAGTGTATGACTCCGGCTCCGGCAGGTTCACAAAACTGATGACGTTATACCTTGTTGGGGAACTCCCAACCTTGATTTTTGCAAAAGCGTTTACTCGTTTCTGCATTACGGGCTGCATATAAATGATGATGATACACAATGCGTAACTTTAGCATGCATGGCAAGGATTGCCTTTTTGAAAACTTCAAAAACACAATTATATCCTGCATGCTCAGTCAGACTATGGAATTTAGTTTTACACGAGTGCTGCAACTGACCATAAAATTGCAGTGCGATATTAAATAAAATACTGTGATGGATTATTTTGCTTGATGCCTTCAACTTGAACTTTGTCAAATAGATAGAGCACTATGCAAAACAAATCAAACCAACAACGGCTCATAATAGTGCTATCCATCACTGAGACTTTTAATCATACTTTGGACTGGATGCTAGAAAACAGTATGCAATACACAAAAATGAATGGACAATGGCAATTTGAAAATTATATCATGTTTTGGCTGCCAGCAACCGATTTTGTAGGTTATAAACTTTAAACTCCTATCGAATCCTGGTAAATCCTTTTGTGGGCACAAGACAACATTAATAAGTTTTGGGAATATCCGCAGTTGAAGCAAGCAAAAAAACCAGCCATTTTTTGGGCTTTCAGACAAACAAAACAGCACATAAAGTGAAGAAACATAATAATTATTCATCACGCAAAATCCTCAGTTGAAACAAAAGCACAGCAAAACACTGGCATAAAATCATGTTTTTTGTGATTTCTTTTGCTGAATCAAACAATGTACACGTATAGTATGATATATCCCTCATGCATCTCATTTGCTCCGCGTACGAATAACAATTTTTAGTTGAAGCAGTTACTATAAGACTATAAGTTACTATTTCTTGTCATCACAATTCGGCTACGATTTTTCTTTTTCAGCCCACTCACTCAACGCAATGCCAGGTTTTGGTACATAGGCACGCGTTTTCTAACGCAAAAAAACTGGAAGGTTAATACTTTCTGTATAATACTAGCCAAAGTAGCCAACTAGGTATATACGTGTATTTTAAGTACTATTATACATCTATGCAGGTATACAAAATAAAAACCAAGAGTGTTTAATATGCGAATGGGATTTTTTATACGTTCGCAATACTAGAGGCAACTTAATTTTTAAATTAGAAAAAGACCACATCAACGCATCTTGCCTTCTTACATCTTAAAAGGAATCAAACAAGTTTAGCACAAGGATTTATTTTGCGTATTCTGTATTGCTGACGCTATTGAACAACAGGTATCATCATAGTGAAGCTGTAGAGTGGTTGTCTATCTATCGCGTTTGTTGTTGTGTGATGTAATAAAACACGTTGCACGTTCCACACGGGATTAAGATGTTTAAGTAAAAACCTGTATTCCCAGGATTCTGAATAGTAGCAATAATAAGTCAACTCAAGGCGGAACTACTTTTGCAATTTTTCCTTTGAGACATAGTTTTTCTCAGAAAAATAAATTCGTTAATGAAACGTGATAAAATTACGACAAAACAACTATGGAGTGGGAAACAGCTTTTTCCAGCGGTGTACCCTCGTTTCAGCAGAAGCAACCTTATCTGGAAATTATGGTTCAGCCTCAAACCAAATTCCGCTTCCGATATCGTTCAGAAATGACAGGAAAGCATGGAAGCTTGCTTGGTGCTCCACAGCAGCAACAACAAGTGATGATGAGGGGCAGTAGTCAATTTCCAGTGGGTGGGTGTACAGTGTATCCATCCCCTGGACCTTCTGGGAGTTCATGTTCTAGTGGTTATGGACTTATACCAACAAGTGATTTGAGCTCCAGTAGTGGAGGCAGTACTAATGTCAGTGCTCATATACATCATGCCGAAGGAAGCGGCAGTCTGACAAGTGCGTCGAGTTTTGTTCAAACGCAACCAATGTTTTCCTCGAATAATGGTTCTAAATTTTACCCAACTGTCAAAGTGAGTACAACTATATACGCACTAATGCTAATACGTCATTTATCGTAAGCACAGGTCAGTAACGAATGTAGGCAACTTCTACGTAATAGTTGTTAAATCATAAGTTGACAAGCTGCTTTTCGGAGAATAACCACTTTTGTCGTCTCCTAATTCTTAGCAGCATCATGTTCCTTATTGCTAGGTAGTATAGTAGTTTTAATAGGGTTTTACAAACTTGCAAAGATTTATATAATTATTTTCACTGGATCCTACTAACTGATTAACCATTGATTTAAGGCGTTAATAAAGTATTTATATATAAAATGTGATACAGATTCAACTCAGCTATATTTTTACTTTTTCAACTTTACCTAATTAGTACAGTCTTAAAAGAACAGCTTAGAGCACTGCACTTTGAAGGAAGACGTTCACTCCTTTTGTACTTGGTCGAGATCACCCTTTAACAGGTGCGGCATACAATGTATGTGCCCCATGTTCTTAGAATGTTATGCTCGACTTCTTTATAAATGCATACTTTTCTCTTGGGGATTCCCCGGTCATTTTCACAAAACGAAAGAATCACGACTGCCTCTACTACTAAATCGCAAACCATATCCACAATAATAAATGTGAATTATAAACAGTGCAAGCAACTTATTAAAACATGTACATGAACGGAACCTTCTCATGTAATCACATATAATATCATTGTACATTTTAAGTTTAACTAAACCAAAGATTCATGTTTAATGTTACATACTTTGCGTGGCAATCAAATGCATTAGGATATACATATACTGATAAGAGTACAAATCGATAACTAGAATGTTTTAGACTGGTTTCTTTTTGATCTTATTCGATTTTTTGCAAAAACGATAACAAAAGAATATTTTCTAGTGCATCAAATTAAGTTAACACAATGAAAAAATGTTCTGTGAGTTACTATATGGTTGTGGTAGAAGGTAAAATTAGAGTAGGTATCTTAATCTCTGATTTCTATAATAATGTAAAAGTCTCACATCACCCCATTAATGCTTTTTTTACCTACAAATTAGTAGTCTTTATTTTTTATTTTCCACCCTAAAATGTCACTTTATTTGCAGCTTCACAATGCTCCCGGTGATGCAATTATTCGTTGCTCTTTAGTTTGTGACACACCTCCATATTATCCACACCCACACTTATTGGAAATGGGTCATGGTACTGGAACAGATGAGCTGATGACAAGTGGAGAAAATTGCTACGTGGAAGCAGCTGTCAACGCGAATAATGACCA
This sequence comes from Entomobrya proxima, assembly GCA_029691765.1. NCBI lineage: Eukaryota > Metazoa > Arthropoda > Collembola > Entomobryomorpha > Entomobryidae > Entomobrya > Entomobrya proxima. Next base: position 15,206,156 of record CM056168.1, read on the forward strand.
CACAGCCGTGTATGTATATTGTAATAATAACTATTATTAACACATTACACAAAACTTTCCATCCATAAACCAAAAATGTGATTATGAAAACAAAAAACACAAGAAATTCACATTGGTGAAAGCGTATCAATATCAATTTATTATGCACACTCAAATAGATATAAGGCTCGTATGATAAAATAAGAATTTATCAACAAAATATTCGGCAAGGTAGACTGCACGCATATGCGTTTCTTACACAATCTAATGGAGTTGCAGCCAATTTACTTGGAATAAAGTGTTTTTCTTGCAACTGTATTTGAGCCTTATCCCTCAGAAAAATTAAACTGTGATTACAAACAATAAAACGCAGGGTTTTAACCATGTACGATTTACTACTCAGTCAACAAGCTTAGAATCTTTGATTATATATTCAGCCAATTGCAATTTGCAAATATTTGTTACAGTATTTCTATCAATTGTGGCACTTATAATTTTTAAAAAAGCTGGAGGGGTGTATAAAAATGCATAAGGTGCTAATGAATAAAATCGATATGAAATTGAGATTTTGTCTCACTTAATTTAGGTTTCAAGGTCTAAATATTATCTACGTAAGCAAAAAGGGGATAAGGAAGCAGTTACTGGCAAAAATGTCACAACTAAGCCGCGGAGACAATCGACGCGTTACCGAAGAGAGAGTTGATGATTTGTCCTTAGGAATAAACCTAAATGTCGTTTGCCTTTATTTTGAGGCTTTCACCAGAGAACCAATGGATCCTAACAGCTACCGACAACTTTGTCCGGCAGTTGTTTCTACTCCGATTCAACACAACAGTGAGTACAAAATGATGTAAATATGGAAGTGATATTATGCATTTGTGTAATGATATGCGTTCAATTCTGCCTTTAGCACGAATTTAAAAACGTTTCACTTTTGCATATCCAAGTACAGAAACATGAAATATGTTAAATATTTTAAATAAATTTAAAACAAGTTAAATGCATTAGGTTTGTAAAACTGTTACGAAATCCTATCCGGAAAACTTAGAAAAACACTTGTTTGCAAAAATAGCATTTGACATTATTCTTTTATAGAAAAACTGAGCGTGGTCACTAGGCTTAAAATGACATACCTAGTTTTATGCAAATGCAAAATTATGTGTTGCCATTTGTTGAAATCCAGTGGTAGACTTGAAAACGGGTTGCATTTTACAATTGATTATCTCACAGTGATTTAACACATATATATATAACACAGTTGCACATGTGCATACTCATACTCTACTGGTTTAATTATATCTTTCAGAGAGTACTCAAACTGGAGAATTAAGAATTGTGAGAATTGATAAGCATGCAAGTTGCTGTACTGGCGATGAAGAAGTTTTTATTCTTGTTGAGAAGGTGGATAAACGTAAGTTATGATCCCTGCATTTTAACTCGAATAATTACCTTACTTATATATACGGGTGATATTACTTCAATTCAGCGTTTGTTCCCATTACAGATAACATTCAAGTAAAGTTTTTCCAGGAGAATGACCAGGGACAAGAAATCTGGAAAGCTTACGGAAAGTTCAGTAAATTGGATGTTCATCATCAATATGCAATTGTCTTCAAGTAAGTACGAAAATCTTTAACTATATATCCTTTTTTCAAATTAAAATATGTTGCCATCATCTGTTTAATAATCTAATTGCGCACGAGTGAGATAAGAAAAGCTATTGCAGTTAAACATACCAGCATTTTACTGACATTTGCTTCAATTAAATGCTTCTGCATGCCAGTAAAAAAAGCCCTGCTAAGCCTAAAGTCATTTTATCTTTAGCTTTAGCCTTGCCTAATATATGAAGTATTTACATTCTTGAAAATTTATGTTTGCACCTTCATTTGCCTGTGGCAAGCAAACTTTCTGATACCAGGTAACTGAAGAGCTAGTTTAGTGAATCCATTCAGACAAAGTTAATAAATTCAATATTCATACATCATCATACAACTAGGTTCGCTTGCTCCATGCAGTCAATAGTATAACCCATTTTTGCACGGTATAACATGATTTACTCAAGGTAAAATCCAAGTCAGGGAAATCCCCACAACAAGATTAACGTATGAAAAATGCATACGTGTTACCTATCAAACAATATAAGTGAAAAAGGAACCGCAAAACATACATCAGTGGTTGAGTTTAAGCATGAGAAATTATGATTTGTCTGATTTTGATACACATGCATTTGTTGCTTTTGATATACCTAACCTAACTAATAATGCCGGCAGTGTATTTAATACTTTATGGATAGTATTTTGTGTAGTATTAAAGAGCAAGGAAATAACATAAACGGATGGGTTTCAGTTTCAATTCAAATTAACAATCTTCTTCACCGGTTAGCGTTCACAATAAATTAGTATAATGAATGAAAACGATAGTAGCATCATTAAATTCATCATTTAAAAAAATAATTGTAATTGCGATAAAAATATGTATTCCCCAGAGATGTATTTTTGTTACCGAAAATCCCCCAATTAATATGGTTTACAATTTACAAGATTAATTTGATTATGCATAAAATTCCTAACTTCACCTTCAATATTTCTATTCCGCATATTTGATTCATTGATTCTAACATCGGTGATGAGTCTGATGAGTGATGACTTTAACTTTAACCCTATCTCACGGTGACATGTTTCCGTAAAATAATACACATGCAACTGAAAGTCAGTTTATGGACCCAGACCAGACCCGTTGGTAAAACCACCAATTACAACATCTCATCAAGGAAAATTCCCCATGTTATGTGATTGTGGCATGATCTGATCTGACTAAAGTACATGACATTAAAAAGCATATTATTATGCATTTCAGGGTTGAAACTAAATTCAATTTTGCAAAAACCGTCGCGTGAATTTACAATAAAGCAATTTGTGGTACACAAATCATTATAACATCTTTTGCGAGGAAAGTATTTGGTCAACTAAATGAGGGCAAGGTCTCTACTAAAAAATAATAAAATGGCGTACTTAATTAATAGGTACAAACGCATGACGTTGACATGTCAGCTACACCAAAAACATTTTATCTTATATATCCTCCTGAATAATTAAGCTGTTTTAAGCACCGTCTACGTACCAATAGAATGAATCTCGTTGAGCTACGTCATCAGAATGAACATGAACCAGGTCCTTGTGTAGCCAGTTCTGTTGAAACTAATAGAATGCTCTCTGTAATTCAGTCTGAATCCAGTAAAACAGCAACAAATCAGTAGAATCACGCTAACCTTAGTCAGCCATAATAGTCAACGCCGAAAAAGATATGGTATTTCATTACGCTAATGTTGACAAATCCCTAGAATTTTCTTTGTTGTCATTTATATGCCATAAAAGATAGTCAGTGCTGTTTACCAGTTAAAAAGCTTATTGCATTTAATTTTCTGGTCTCTCTGACTAGTTCAGTGTCGCAACATTCCCATTAAAAATCTATAAAATGAATGAATCACACGGACCATTTCGTGGTTTTATAAAAGCCATTTTATGAAGGTTTTTGTTTTTAGATCTTCAAACTACAATTAGTACAATTAATTTTTGATTTATGAAATATGAATTTTAAAGCTGGAAAAAACGTTGCATAATCAGTTGCTTTCATTATTTGTATAATGGTATAATGCTCATCGTCGTCATCCAACACTACTACTGGGAGAAAAACACGTTTTTCCCCAATTTCCTAGTGGAAGTGAATGCATTATAATGAGCTGTAAATACTATAACCATAAAATCATTCATACCTAGTCAGTATACAGTAATTTATGGTTGTGGGATTTACCACGAACGTGTATTTAGGTGCAACTCAACACACAACAGTTAACAAGACATTCAAATTGCGACAAATGGCAAAGGCTACATGTGAAATGAACACACACAACGGGGCTCATGCATTGTAGCAAATGCGTATGCGGAACAAAATCATTTTATTTTAACATCATCGAGGATGGAAAAGGGAAAGTGTGGGGTATGAATTTACTGACAGCGAACATGAAAATTAAAAACCAACCACGTCGAAAACATGCTAAACTTTTAAAGACTTTTCAGTCTTTAAATTCTTTGTGGCATATGGTTTGTAAATTACAAAAGTATAAATTACTTTTCAATTTCAAATTGAAGTGAATGGGTTTACTTTTTCAGTTATCTTTTAAAAACTGGTAAACCAGTCCTTTGTCCGACCGAGCCCACAATGTGGGCCCCACATATAGACCACATCAACAAACGTATCATAACCCGAGTATCGAAAAAATGCAAGTAGGTACCTTCACTACTGTCCTGTTTAGTACATGTGTCAAAGTTGAGACTAGTATCTGAGAAAACCCTAATCTAGTTAGATCCCAAAAAACTAAATGCAAAGGTATGATGTTGTAGGAAACTGCTTCAGACAAAAGAGAAGGGCATAAAAAACAAGTTTCCTCTTCTTATATTTTCCGCATACCTATTAGTATCCTGTGCTGTGCTATATCGCTATGTGAAGTTAGAGAATTCCCCATCACGAGATTGTACTTTCCATGACCGTACATTGGATAAAATGCGCTGACCTGTAACTAGCAGTATTTTCCCACTAATGCCAATAATATGGATCATAATAATGCTTTGCTTGAAACTTGGCAATGCAAGAAAATTACGCTGCTGTAAACTGTGGGATTACTGACTTTATGTTGCAATAACAGTCTACCCGACATGCATTTTCTGTTTGGTTAATGGTTATAGCTCTATACAAACTGTGTACATTCCTCATGGTAAATTTTGAGCAAAAGAACTTTCAATGAAGTATAGGTATTCCCTATGATTATTGTAAAGTTGGTTGGATGAGTACAACAATAACGTGTGCATGACTCGTTCCTACAGTTTTTACATCTGAACCCCATGCATAAGCATGAAAAACAGAAAGTCGAAAATTGTTATAGTCATTTTTTCATAGTTTATATCAAACAGTGAAGAGTAAAGGGTTTAATGCTAAATATTCAAACATATCATGAGTAATGACAAAGCAAAGTCAAATGCAGTTTGCTAAACGGGATATGTTCTGCTGTGCGGGCAAGTGCTGTGTGCTTCAAGAGGTTATTAAACATTGCACAGCAAATTCATAAAAAACAACATTCATAGTCGTAGTTAATACAGTTTCATTGAGGGGAAATCTGTTTATTGCGATAGTAGTATTATGTATTATGTATGCGTGCTGCCAATAAAACGAGTTGAATATATCCAGCACTGATCGCATTTGTCTCTCTGACTCTGTAAAAAATAGAACTCCGCCGTACCGTTCCTTTGACATTGATACCGAAGTGGAAGTTCAAGTCCAGCTTGAGAGACCATCCGACTCTGCAACAAGTGCCAGTCTTCCGTTCATATACAAACCAATTGAGAGATGTGCGTGTGACGAATTTTTCATCTACCGCAACTTACAGTATTATAATTGTGATAATTTTCTGAGAGAACAAATATGTATTTTGAATTAGTGAGGAAAATGCCTAAAAGGCAAAGTTCAAGAACCGGAAGTGATAGTGGTAGGGGGAGAGGACCAGGTCCTAGTAGTGGGAATAGGGGACCAATGGAATTCCCCGAAGCAGAAAATGAAGGCGAAGATCCATTCCAACAACCTGGAGACAAGCAAGGAGGAAATAATTTAGGTAGAACAAAATTGAAAAAAAAGTATTTCTGAAACCATTGTTGCTGAACATGAGTAATCTATACCTAACTTTATACAAAGGTTCATAATTTTTAAATTTTAATTTCTTATTCATCCGGTTTTGTCTTGTCACAGGATCTTCTTCAGTTAGACAAGGATCCAACCAAATGTTTCCCTGTGATGTGAATATGTTACCAATGGTTGGAGACACGCAATCAAAGGTCCTAGCCGTCAACGTGGCACTTAGCGTGTGTCAAGGTCTTCATTCGTGGGCCGAAACCTCTGATTTGAATTCTATTCTTAGCAAGCTGCGGCATCTCTTGTGCATCGTGAATGAAAATGGAGACAAGTATGTACACTTAATACTAATATTTATTAATTTTTAAAATTCCCTCATCGAAAAATGTTTAAAATGTAGAAAACATAAATATGTACTAATCTTTGCATTTATCATTTTATCTTCTAGTGCATTGCATACTGCCATATACAATAAGCAATGGGAGCCCTTCAAAAAAATTCTGGAAACAGTTGAGGCGTCTCCAGATATTTCGTATCTTATCAATGAGCCAAACTTAAACAACTTGACTCCAGTAGCATTGGCTGCATCAATGAATGCTGTAGAGTTTGTGGAAGAACTAATAAATCATAAAGCGGACATAACGATACCAAACTCCGACGGTGACACGCCACTGCACATAGCTGTCAAGAGAAATAATGTGGAATGCGTTAAATGTCTACTGAAATCACCCAGTGCTCAGACCATTATCGATAAATATAATTATTCAAGTGAGTAAAATGTTATACATAATTCAGAACTTGAAGCTAACCAGCACTTAATAGAAAAAGTACTAAAATTTCAAACAAATTTTTCCTTAGGTATGACAGTACTTCATATAGCTGCTCTTAATGGATATGTGGACATTTTGAAAATTCTATGCAATCAAAAATCTGCGTTATGTATTCAAGAAGGGACATACGGAAGAACTCCATTGCATTTAGTAGTGGACAAAGAAGAAGGCAACAATGTTATGTGTGTGATATCTCTACTGAAAGCGGTAAGTACATGGCTTTTATGTAACGTTTGACTTTTATGGAAACCTTAATGAAAAAAACTAACGAATATGAAATCTTATAGGCTGAGGATTCTAATCTAGTAAATATCCAGAATTATAGAGGCGATACAGCTTTGCATCAAGCGGCGAGCTTGGGACATAAAACCTTGTGTGCGTTATTACTTCATTTTGGTGCAGACCCGCTCATTGAAAATTTCATAACGTCTACGTCGGAAGAAGACGATGACGAAGAAGAAGGGAACGGACAAACAGTATTTGACGTAGCAGCTAATGAGGAGGTAATTAATCAACTTTTCGATTTACTATAGCTAGTAACTCCTTGGTAGGGAAAATAATATAATTTACATGTGGTTTATGAAACAACTAAAATTCATTAATTTCAGATAAAAAATGTTCTGATGGCATCCTCCGAAGAATGGGCCAAAGTGTACCACTCGTGTTCGATTTACCTAACTGAGTTGACTTCTGCTGACCGTGAATCCAATGATGGAAAAGTTCTCACAGCCGACAGTATTTTTCTGGATTCAGGGATTAATATAACCGATCTCAACATTTCATGAATTTTCTGCGTTTATTATTCTGCCAGTAAATAATATTAAGTTATTTATCCAGCGTCAATGAATGGATAATGTAATATGTACGTAAATCGCTATTTTTATTATCGGTAAATAAAAATGAACAACGAATGAATGTCGAGGTCAAGCTAAAGTTCAGCTGCTGAACAAATCTGATATTTCTTAACAAAAACACACTTAATCTAGTAGAAAGTACGTCAGAAACCTAAGCATGGTAGTATAAAAAGTACTTAATATTAAGAAAACAGCAATTCAAACTACCACAGCACATCTTACAGCTCAATAACGTCGGGAGGAGGTAAAAGCTTTATATCTGCAACCAATTCATCATAAAGTTCTTGGTACTCGGCATGAGGTCTGATGAGGACAACTAAACAGCAGCGTTTTACTCCCATTGCCACCCCGATATCTTTTCCCGTTGGTACGTACACATAAGGTATGTCTCTGTCCTCACAAACACCTGGCATGTGACAAATCACTTCCACTGGACACGCGTTTCCAGCAAAAATCACCAGCCTGTCAAACAACAAGATCAAAAACTGCTACTACATGCTTGCATTTTAAAACTACTACCCAATCAAATCACAAAACATTATTTAAAGCTTACCCAGTTTCTCCTTTCCGAATCCTAGATTGCACAATTTTCAGTCCACTTCGAAGGTGGTTCTTTTGCTTTCCCGCTAGAAATTAAATCATACACAGGCAATTAGATAATTATTTTTTAAAGTTCCGTCTTTAATTTAGCACTGAAAGTTCAGTCACGTATGTCACCCTTACCTTTACGAATCAACTTAAACAGCTTCTTGGCAAGTTTTTTGGATGCCATCGGTTTGGCGATGACTGACGCACGAGCTACCTTTTCTTCGTAGGACAGCTCGTTGGAAGCGCCTTCCTCCACCTCTGCCATTTCTTCCAAATGCAAAAAATGCTTCTTGAATGATAACTTGATATTAGCAATTTAGCAACACTTGACCTGAGACTTTGACACTCTTTGGCACTTGTTGATCAAAAGCTAAGCACCTGCCTCACCAAACACGGTGCAAACAGAACTGCTCAGTATCCTCACTTATTATGATAATTTAACCCGCACAATTAAACACCTTTGTTGACGCTATTAAAACGGCAAATTATTAACTTTGACCAAAGATGCTGTACTTTTCACTCTTTAAATGCAGCCGCAATATAAAAGCAAAATAGAAAAGCCTGTGTGCATGTGCTATCGCGTGTGTTTGCCTCCCGCCTGCATCTGTTCATGCATGTCATCTGACCACACTGTTTAAACGTTGCTCCATACACCTATCCGAAATCATAGTCAAGTCCAGCGAAAATAGTAAAGTAGCCCAGTTCATGAGAAATCCGAGCAATAGTCGTGCTGGGCAGAGCAGTCGGACGGACAGACGAAGCAGTGGCCTTGTAAAATAGGCAGCTGCTGGTGCTACTGGAGGAACAACAAAGCAAAGCAGATAGCAAGTAAACAAGGTAGAAAGGGATGCAACGGACAAATGAATTTGTGTTTTGAAGAGCTGCTCTCTCAGGCTGCTTCGTCTGTTGTCTGTTGTTTATTTTGGGTAGAAAATTCATATGCATGCCATGCAAACTAGCTTGGTTTTCTGAATCGTCGGTTGAACTACTTTTTCTCTGTCCGTTCTCTGGCACTAATCTTTTATTGCTGATTGATAATATTGATAATGATTATAATTAACCACTTATTTAGCTGCTGCCACTGAAAAATAGCTTTTCGAGAATATATAGTTGTAACTGCGTGCTGTTTATATACTTATGTTGTTGTTATTGTAAAAACGGCTGTTGGTGTTGTTGTTTTTTAAATGTGCGATATTTTTATACTAATCCGAAGAAAGGTATGTGACAATAGTTTCTGGTTGAAAGCGGCTAATAAAACTGCATCTCTAATCCGGATTTTGGATCCATGTAACTGATTGTGTTTCTGTATTTTTGTAGAGTTCATTCGTTCTTTGGCTAACTTCTTTATGTGCTTGAAGGACCTCCAACGGAATTATTGAACTAGCGAGATAGTTTAGTAATCAGTTTCATTGCTGGTGAATAAATACTTCATCCTGGTTCCAGTTCCTCAGATTGTCGGTTAATGATGGAATGGGAGAAAGTGCTAATTGAATGGGTAAGCTACTTGACTACCAAAGACATTTTGGAATGTAAGAATGTGTAGTAAGCGTAATACTATCATGACTGTGTGGCTGTTTTGCTGTTTGTTTTCAGGTCAACTGTCTTCGACTCACAGAGCGTCCAATCGTAAAGCTATGCGAGGTGACAGACGGGCAATTTTTTTGCGAGGTGCTCCAACTTAGGTCAGTAAAAGATGTGCACATGTTATGAAAATAATGCATGTACTGCAATGTTTGGGTAATAATATCAATTGATGAAACTTGGTTTTTTAGGTTTGATAAGGTGGTCAACATACAAGATAGAAGTACAGTGTTCTATGAACTCAAGAAGGCTTTGGAAGGTACATAGACTTGAACTATAATTAATTTGTATGCCATATACTGGGCATTTTGTCATGATCAGTGAGTAAAGTGTCTTTGTGTTACAATTATGATTTTATTTCTTACAGGCAAATATTTCCCTTGTACCTGGATCGACTTTGCAGCAGCATCTAAAGGAGACGAAAAGTATCTAGTTCGTATATTGTCGGTTTTAATAGCTACATGCTCATTGGAGGTACAAAAATAGTAAATATCGGCAGTTTGATTAGAATTTGATTTGAGTCTCTTTTAAGAGTGATGAGTGATTTGTTCAATCAACCAATGTTTTTTTTTCTATTCTCATCTTGTTTATAGGACCAGAAGCCTATCTTCCGAGAAAATCCAGCATCTCATTTAAGTCCTATTGCCCAGGTAGAAGTGAAAAAGTACTTGCAGGCCGTTCTACAAAACGCTAAGATTGTGACAGAGGACCTGCTAGATGAACTTTCTGGAGGAGGGGACAAGGAAAACATACGACCACTTCAGCATGGGAATCAGTTCAAGAAAAAGCTCATCCCACAAAGAAAAGTCCCGGACTCACCTCATATTTACGTTTCATCTCCACATACTCCAGTGTTGCATCACCACAGACCAGACCGAGAGTCAATTGAAGTTGACAGGCGAAAAATTGAAACTATAGAAAAAATTAATTCGGAACTATTAGCAAAATCATCAATCATTTCAGAACTAGAATCCAGGAATAGTGAACTGACCAACAAACTTGATGCCAAAGGGACTGAAATAAAAAATTTGAACGAAAAAAACATTTACCTGAAAGAACGGGTAGAGGAGTTGGAAAAATGCTCAGAAGGGTTAACTGATGAACTTCAAACCAAATCCGAACTTCTCGCGGAGGCAAAGGAACAACTGACCGATTTAAAATCACAGCTTAGCAAAAGCGATTCTGAAAATGAAAAGCTGGGAGGAAAAATAATTGCCCTGAAAAAAGAAAGAGATGGACTCTCTGAATTGAACCATACTTTAGAAGAAAAGTTACAGGAAGTGCTTGACACACATGCAAGTAAACTAGAAGAACTCAACCGTGAACTTGAAGACAAAACAAGGTATCTTGACGAAATGAAGGAAAGCAACATTGCACTTGAAGTCAAATGTTCGAGTTTGCAGCACTCCTTGGAAGCCTGCAAAAACAGTTTGGAAGAGGCAAAGCTCAATTTGGAAAAATCCGAAGAGGAGTTCAGCACATCAATAAATCGTCTTTCGATGGACGTAGAAAAAGAACGCATTCGCGCACTTGAGGCTGAAGGTACTGTAACTCTGCAAACGAACAAAATAGCGGAAATGGATGAAAAAATTTCAGCGATGGAAGAGGATATTAACGGTAAAGCCCAGACCATATCTGAGTTAACCCAAAAGTGTGCCGATTGTAGGGTGCAGCTTGAGGATAAAATGAAGAGACTTGCTGAAGTTGAGAAACAAGCTGAAGAGACGAAAGCACAGTTAGAAAAAACTTGCGCAGAGTATCAAAAGGTGAACGAGGAAAATGTTGGTTTAAGGAAAGATAGGGACAATGCAAAGGAGGAGACAACGAGATTGGGGAAGAAACTTGAGGAAACAGTCGAGGCTTTAGAAATTGATATCATGCATAAAATTGAAACAATAGAGAAAGTTAACTCAGAAATATTGGCAAAGTCATCAATTATTTCGGAACTAGAATCAAGCAATAGTGAATTGACGAACAACCTTGTCGCGAAGAGGACTGAAATAGAGAATCTTAATGAAGAAATCATTTCCCTGAAGCAAAGGATAGAGGAGTTGGAGAAATGCTCAGAAGGGTTATCTGATAACCTTAAAGCAAAATCTGAGCTTCTCGCAGAGTCGAAAGAGCACCTGGCCGATTTAAAATCACAGCTTAGCAAAAGCGATTCTGAAAATGAAAAGCTGGAAGGAAAAATATCAGCGATGGAAGAGGAGATTGCCGGTAAATCCCAAACCATTTCTGAACTAACCCAAAAGTGCACCGATTGTAGTGCACTACTTGAGGATAAAACAAAGCGGCTTGCTGAAAGTTTGCAACAAGCCGAAGAGACGAAAGCACATTTAGAAGAGACTTGCGCAGAATACCAAAACGTGAACGAAGAAAATGATGGTTTAAGGAAAGAAAGGGATAATGCAATGGAGGAAGTTGTCACACTGGAGAGAAAACTGGAAGAAACAGTCGAAGCTTTTGAAATAGAAATCAAGAGAAAAACTGAGACAATTGAGAAAGTTAACACAGAACTATTGACAAAATCTTCAATTATCTCAGAACTGGAATCAAGCAATACTGAACTGACAAACAAACTTGATGCAAACGGGATTGAAATAGATAATCTTACCGAAAAAATCGTTTCTCTGAAGCAAAGGATAGAAGAAATGGAGAAATGCTCTGAAGGGTTAACTGATGAACTTCAAACTAAATCTGAACTACTCGCGGAGGCAAAAGAACAACTGACCGATTTAAAATCGCAGCTTGACTCTGAAATAGAAAGGCTGCAGGGAAATATTAATGCACTCGAAAAAGAAAGAGATGAACTTGCTGAATTGAACCATACTTTAGAAGAAAAGTTACAGGAAGTGCTTGACACACATGCAAGTAAACTTGAAGAACTTCATCGCGAACTTGAGGACAAGACAAGGTATCTTGACGAAATGAAGGAAAGTTACATTGCACTTGAAGACAAATGTTCGAGTTTACAGCACTCTTTGGAAGCCTGCAAAAATAATTTGGAAGAGGCAAAGCAGAACTTGGAAAAATCCGAACAGGAGTTCAGCATATCTTTGAATCGTCTTTCGATGGACTTGGAAAAAGAACGCATTCGCGCACTTGAGGCTGAAGGTACTGTAACTCTGCAAACGAACAAAATAGCGGAAATGGAGGGAAAAATATCAGTGTTGGAAGAGGAGGTTGCAGTTAAAGCCCAGACCATTTCTGAATTAACCCAAAAATACGCCGATTGTAGTGTGCAGCTAGAGGATAAAATAAAGAGACTTGCTGACATTTTGAATCAAGCTGAAGAAACGAAAGCACAGTTAGAAAAGATTTGCGCAGAGTATCAAAAGATGAACGAAGAAAATTGTGCTTTGAGGAAACAGAGGAATGAGTCAATGGAGGAGACAGCGAGACTGGAGAAGAAACTGGAGGAAACAGTCGAATCCTTTGAAATAGAAATCAGGCAAAAAACTGAGACAATAGAAAAAGTTAACTCAGAACTATTGACAAAATCATCAATTATTTCTGAACTAGAATCAAGCAATAGTGAATTGACGAGCAAACTTGATGCAAAGGGGATTGAAATAGAGAATCTTACCGAAAAAGTCATTTCCCTGAAGCAAAGGATAGAAGAGTTGGAGAAATGCTCTGATGGCTTGTCTGAGAAGCTTAAAGCAAAATCCGACCTTATCGCAGAATCGAAACAACAACTGGCCGATTTAAGATCGCAGCTTGACTCTGAAAAAGAAAGGCTCGCAGGGAATATTGATGCACTCGAGAAAGAAAGGGATGAATTCTCTGAATTGAACAAGGCTCTAGAAGAAAAGTTACAGGAAATGCTTGACACACATGCAAGTAAACTTGAAGAACTCAACCGCGATCTGGAAGACAAGACAAGGTATCTTGACGAAATGAAAGAAAGTAACATTGCACTTGAAGCCAAATGTTCGAGTTTACAACATTCCTTGGAAGCCTGCAAAAATAGTTTGGAAGAGGCAAAGCTCAATTTGGAAAAATCCGAGGAGGAGTTCAGCACATCTTTGAATCGAATTTCGGAGGACTTGGAAACAGAACGCATCCGGGCACTAGAGGCTGAAGGTACTGTAACTCTGCAAACGAACAAAATAGCGGAAATGGAAGGAAAAATATCAGTGTTGGAAGAGGAGGTTGCAGTTAAAGCCCAGACCATTTCTGAATTAACCCAAAAATACGCCGATTGTAATGTACAGCTTGAGGATCAGATGAAGCGCCTTGCTGACGTTTTGAAACAAGCTGAAGAAACGAAATCACAGTTAGAAGAGACTTGCACAGAATACCAAAACGTGAACGAAGAAAATGCTAGTTTAAGGAGAGAAAGGGATGAATCAATGGAGGAGACAGCGAGACTCGGGAAGAAACTGGAGGAAACAGTCGAAGCTTTTGAAATTGATATCAGGCATAAAACTGAAACAATAGAGAAAGTGAACACAGAACTGTTGACAAAATCATCAATTATTTCAGAACTAGAATCAAGCAATAGTGAACTGACAAGCAAACTTGATGCAAAGGGGATTGAAATAGAGAATCTTAACGAAAATATCATTTCCCTTATGCAAAGGATAGAAGAGTTGGAGAAATGCTCAGAAGGGTTATCTGAGAAACTTCAAACAAAATCCGAGCTTATATCGGAGACAAAAGAACAACTGGCCACTTTAAAATCACAGCTTAGCAAAAGCGATTCTGAAAATGAAAAGCTGGAAGGAAAAATATCAGCGATGGAAGAGGATATTGCCGGTAAAACCCAGATCATTTCTGAATTAACCCAAAAATACGCCGATTGTAGTGTACAGCTTGAGGATAAAATGAAGAGACTTGTTGAAATTGAGAAACAAGCTGAAGAGACGAAAGCACAGTTAGAAGAGACTTGTGCAGAATACCAAAAGGTGAACGAAGAAAATGATGATTTAAGGAAAGAAAGGGATAATGCAATGGAGGAAGTTGTCACACTAGAGAGAAAACTGGAGGAAACAGTTGAAGCTTTTGAAATAGAAATCAGGAGAAAAACTGAGACAATAGAGAAAGTTAACTCTGAACTATTGGCAAAATCATCGTGTATTTCAGAACTGGAATTAAGTAATAGTGAATTGACGAACAACCTTGTGACAAAGGGGATTGAAATTGATAATCTTAATGAAAAAATCATTTCCCTGAAGCAAAGGATAGAAGAGTTGGAGAAATGCTCAGAAGGGTTAACTGATGAACTTCAAACTAAATCTGAACTTCTCGCGGAGGCAAAGAAACAACTGACCGATTTAAAATCGCAGCTTGACTCTGAGAAAGAAAGGCTGGAGGGAAATATTATTACGCTGAAGAATGAAAGGGATGAATTATCTGAATTGAACCAGGCTCAGGAAGAAAAGTTACAGGAAGTGCTTGACACACATGCAAGAAAACTTGAAGAACTCAACCGCGAAATTGAAGACAAGACGAGGTATCTTGACGAACTCAAGGAAAACAACGTTGCACTTGAAGTCAAATGTTCGAGCTTACAACACTCCTTGGAAGACAGCAAAAATAGTTTAGAAGAAGCAAAGCTCAATTTGGAAAAATCCGAAGCGGAGTTCAGCACATCATTAAATCGTCTTTCGATGGACGTAGAAAAAGAACGCAATCGCGCACTTGAGGCTGAAGGTACTGTGACTCTGCAAACGAACGAAATAGCGGAAATGGATGGAAAAATATCAGCTTTGGAAGAGGAGATTGCTGGTAAAACCCAGACCATTTCTGAATTAACCCAAAAGTGCGCCGATTGTAGTGTACAGCTAGAGGATAAAATAAAGAGACTTGCTGAGATTGAGAAACAAGCAGAAGAAGCAAAGGTACAGCTTGAAAAGGCTGGTCTAGAATATCATAAGTTGTACGAGGAAAATGCTGATTTAAGGAAAAAGAGGGATGAATCAATGGAGGAGACAGCGAGACTGGGGAAGAGACTGGAGGAAGCGGTCGAAGCTTTTGAAAAAGTAAAGTCCGACTACAAGGATAAACTTGCCAAAAAGTTGGATGAAATGAAAATAAAAATGGCTCGCATTACGGGTGCTGAAATTGAAAAGATTCAGATGGAGCTAACTCGCAAAAACGAAGAGTTGACTGCTATGCAGAAAAAGTTGTTACAATTTTCGCAGAATGAAGATGAGGTTAATAATTTTATAATTAGATGAAAACTTGGGTTTTTGCATCGTTCAAGTTCAAACTAATGAATGTATAATTCTATGTTTCAGATGATCGACCTAAAGCGTGAACGTGGCCAACTAAAGTCCGCGAATATCGAGGCTAACAACAGGTTGTTTACTTTGAACGAAGCCTTAAACAAGAAGACTTTAGAATACGATGCACTTCGAAGAAGACACGAGGAACTTTCTCTTCAACTTGACCTATGGAAGAGGAAATGTGAAATGCTTGATGTACCAGATTGTTCTAGCATCAAGGGATTTAGTTACGCTGGCTCGTCAGTGTCCAGTATACATTCAAACTTGGGGCTTGATGACAGAAGAGGTTCAAGCGTATCATTAGCTTCCATTAAATCCAATGGATCCACTTCTTCGAGGAAATTTGTACCCCCAGGAGCAGGATCTATGTTTACATGTGAAGACGAAGATGATGGATTTCAGTTCAGTGATAAGCACCTGGCGGACTTGCGTCGATCCTCTAAATGTATGGACACAACACGAACCATTGACGTTGACCAAGATCCACAAGATCGCATAAATGAACTAGTACGACGCAACACACTCCTGCCAATGCATATGCGCTCATGCTATCCGTCTGAGGAACTAGAGGTCGATGAAAATCAGTTGCGCGTAACGGACCACAACGGAAAAAAAATTGGCGGAAACCCGGGTCTTCAGAGGCAATATGGAACATTATCATTAACTAAACTTAAAGATAATACTTGGGTATGTTTGACAAATGAAGTTTTACTTTCAGTGTGATAGTGTTAACCACTCGTGATTTGTAATTAAGGCAGATTTATTCTAAATTTACAGGATGATGACACTGCCTCTGTTGCATATCAGCCAAGAACTCCATTCTCTCCTACCTCTGCACACTTGAACAAGGGAGGCACGATACGACCGGCTACTTCTTTGGGATTTAGTCCATTGAAACCAAAAATGAAATCTGACTCGGTGAGTATTGAAATGTGCAATTTTTATGACAATGGAAACCAAACTCCAGGGTGCTTTTCTCGAAAACGACGAGAAGAATGTTCGTATCGCATGGAATCCCCAATCGCCTCCTCCCCAAAATCCCATCATTCATGGTTTCCTTTTCTAAGTAAATTTGGAGGGAGTAAATATTCTGTTAGGTCTGAATCACCGAGGAAGCGATTGGCCCTTAGTGGATTCCCATGAAATGAACGACTATGAATCTTTTCTTTTTGATTTGATAGGCATTAACCCCAAGGAAGAAAAGCAAGCCCAGCATGTTTCGGGTTCCATTTCCAAGAGATTAAGAAAACTGAAGAATAACTTTTCAGACCAAGACTTTAAATTTGCTTTAGCCCAGTGTGCTTATTAACTTACAAGATAATCATATTCTATTCAATACAACGGTATTTTAGTTTTCGAGTTTGGATAAGTTTAAGTTACGTGAGAGAGTTTATAAAATAAGAATTAAGATATTAGCCAAAACAGTTTTAGTTCGACTGTGTTGTTGAGTAAATTAACTGTTGATGAATCATCAATGCAATAATTATTTGAAAAAGTATTATTCTTTTAATTAATGATCAACTCTTAAGATAGGTATTCAAAGACAGAAGCGATATTGGATTGCACTTACGTCATCATAGGTATTAAACGGGTTTAGCGAATTGTCCAAACTTATCTAAAGAGATCTGTTGATGATACTTTTGCATACTTTTTTATTGTAAATAGTGGTACAAAACGATAAATATATTGTCCTAGCATTGTGGCGAAGACTGATGTAACAAAGCAATTGTTAATAATTTTATGCTGAATTTATATTATAAAATTGACCATTTCATTCGAATAATAAAAATAATGAAATTATGATTTAAACAGTTTGAACAACGAAATTGACTTTAATAGAGATTGTCAAAAATACATTAGTGACACAAGAATATACGACCGTTCAAAGTTACATGACTGACTTGATGTGTAACACTTTACCTACATACTTTATTGGGTATGTATACTAATAGTTTAGAAAATAGTTTAAAATTCTAATTAACTAAACACTAATAATAATAGCATGATCTCGTTAGCCAAATTGTATTGTATAGCTAACAACTAATCTCTAATTTTATAGCTACAAGTATATTTAAGGAGTACATGTAATAGTATTTTTTTAGAAAAATCGAATTTACCCTTTCAATTCATGATCACGTAGACAGTTCATAATACATGTAGCAGAACAATTTCGGTTTTTACAGAAGGGATACGCAAAAATACAAGAAGACGATTGACGGTATTGTTTTGCTGCACATCGTATTCTTTATAAAACTATTACTAATTTTCACAATTTAAAATACACTTCCATCTTAGTTTAAGCTTGGTAAACGCTTATCTCATGATTCCCGGCCCAGTTGCTTAGTGGGTTTTGCTACTTGTGCTGCAAATCTTCGGGAAGAGCTAAATGAGGCACGAGTCGGCAGTGAAAGTTTATTCAGCGGAATAGAAATAGGTAGAGAGTGAGAGAGAGAAACGTGATTCTTTAACCAGCCTTCAGTCTTAAATTCTCGCGTACAAAATTCACATTTGAACACTTCCGAGTTGCGGCGCTTTGTAATCTGTAAGATTTAATACATACGTACATGATTTGTACATGACCTATTTTCATTTTATGATATTTCCTACCAATTTTGTTTGCATTGCTCTTACCTCCCCAGATTTTGTGGCCGAATTGGTAGAATTTTTATTAGCATTTTTCTTTGGCATGCTAGAAATGCGTCGTTTATTGAAGCCCCTTTTCCGTTTGCCTTTCTTCTTTTTAGCTGCCACTTTTGAGTTGATCCCTTCATCCAAAACAGCAGCATTACCAGCACATTCAAAAATGTGCCGATGAAGGTCGGGATAGGTTGTGAATTTACTTTCACATTTGGTACACGGTGGGGGAATGGGCAACGTTGTACTGATACGAGGCGAAGGAGGTCGGCGGAATCCTTCCGGGGGATCTTCATTCAGCTCAACATGAGTCACAACAATGCCTGGATGTACCTCGCCCTTGTGCATTACCATATCCCAGAAAGCATTCTCCACTTGGCCACAAATGTTGCAAACATATTTACGGGGAACTGTCCATTCACCTGAGAAGACGGATGTAGTTTCATTCGTGGCGGAAGCTTCGCAAACTTCAGATGAAGCCTTTGAATTTTTGCCAACGCGAGAAACACGCTTGGGTTGGAGTTTCAAGTAGGACAACAATGATTTCCCCTTATCCTCTTTGGGTTTGCACTTTGACCTCCTCTTGTTAAGTTTTAAAAGCACCTGCGTTGCCAAATGAAGGCGATAAGGCGCTTCTGGATCTTCTGGAAAGTTATCACCGTGATGTAACAAGAATCCATTTTTTATTTTCTTTGACCGTTTAACGGGTTTAAGATCAGGGGGTCGTCCGTCAAGATATTTCTCTAGATTAGTACGAACATTTCGAGATATCGACGAGTAGAATGAGGATCTTCGTAACTGCATGGATTCAGGGGCATCATGCAAACTATCATCAGGAGGAGCTGCAATCAATGATCATGACATTTAAACACACTGCTACAAATTGATTTAATGTTTTAAAAACTTGACGATCTATAATACAAAATACCTGGAACGACAAATTCGGGTACATTAACTCGAGGCCTAGGCTTGGACTCCAACTCACCAACTTTGGCAATTGATTTCGTTTGCTCCACGGACTCTTCAGCAATTCGTGCTGTGGTTGCCTGCTGCGTAACGCAAGGATCAGCATGCTTGCCTACATAATTCATAAAAGGCTCATTTAAATCTTGCTTTATATAAAACTTAATATCAATTCGGTGCATCTACTCATTCTAGATGATACCTTCTGAGCCACTTGCATCGACTAAATTGGCTTCGGGAGACTCATCATTACAGTTTGAAGGTTGCAAAGATTCGCATTGACGGTTATCGTCATTTTGAGGAAGGACTAGTTTTACATCTGGTAGTATATTAGTGGGTGGCAATGCCAACGCAGTAGTTCTAGCAGTAGTAGAGGTTGAGATCGGTTGAACACAGGATTCCAAAGTGGTGCACGCATCATTTGAATTATTATCGACACTGTCTCCAGCAGCTTTCTTGGACGAATCTACTTGCTGGCGACGTGTTGCATTGCCCCCATGATCGGTGATATCTGGAGAAATTGCACGTGATTTGGGAAAAGTCAGCCTTTTTCTTGGAGATCGTTTAGAGCTCCTCTTTTTTGGACTTGGAACTGTTGATGCCGTTGATTTAGAGCCTCTCTTCCTTGAGACTGGCACACCTCGACCAGCAGGGGTTTTAAATGAGTCGTACGTTGCCCCATCAATATCAGAATCCTCAAATTCGTACGGGTCGATCTTCATGGATGCAGTTGCTTGTGTGGCCAGAGCAATGGGCTTATCATCAGAAATGGGTTCTTGAAAAATATGAGCTGGAGATATGGGTCGAATTTGTGGTGGTGGTAAACTCGGTTTGGGAGCATCTAGAGACTCTATGATTATTGGTACGACCTTCTTTCTCTTATTTCTAGGCCTGCGTCGGGACACGTATGGGTATAAGCGCTTCCTTCGTTTTTTTCTTCTCAAGGCAGTCTCATCAGCACCGCTTTTGACTTTTATGCTCAATGCCTTAGTTTCGTCTTCTTTTTCATTTCCAATTCCAGTGTGATCTTCAGTGGGTTTTGGAGTTTGAGTATCTGAGATTTGAGGGAACAAAATCGGAGGACTTGGTGACAAAGTTGGTGGTAACTCCACTTGTGCTTCTGCTTGAGCTTTCTTTGCGTTTCGTCTTTTTGTTTCTCTCTTCATTTTCACTGGAGATGATGTCTTTCTCACAGGGCCAGAATCCTCTGTGATGGTTGCTACATTCAGCCCTGGCGAAGTAGTTGACGTACAAGACGTGTCAGACTCCAAGTTTAATATCACATCGTCATCATTTGTGGTAGTCTCTTTGGATGGTGGCGGTGAAGCATAATCTGATGTTGTTGAAACTGTTGGACTGCTAACTTTCTTTGGAGCTGGGGAAAGCTCATTCGGGTCCGCGCATGGAGAGGTATTTTCATTCACTTGTTGCGCTATCAAGGTTTTAAGGAGTTCTTCAGTGGAAGGAGAATTCCCATTTTCACAAGGTTCAACGCTTGCGTCATCTGAATTGTAAAATTTAAATGAAACAGTAAAACTCATTAGACATTCAAACCAAAAGAGAACCAAAGATGGTTTTATGCCTCAATGCTAGTCATTGCTTTCTTTTCTGATGTACCTGTCTTATCCCCATTCTGTGATGAATCCTTAAGCGTAAAGTTGACGCATCGTACCCCATTCCTTCGTAGCATCTCTAGGGCTTTGGATACTTCCTCGTTTTGAGCTAGTTTGGGATTGAGAACAACTCCAACCACAACCATCTCAGACTCTGCGTCACTTTCGGAATGAAGTACAGGCCGATGATGGGCAACAAGCTTCTTATTATCCTCCCCATTCAAAGTATTCTTTATCTCCTGCGTTATGTAAATAATTATGACTATCAAGAGTTGATCTCTTATCAGGTTACATATTATAACAATTTAAACTGATGCATGTATTCTAATTAAATTAGGCAAATTTTCTTTTTCAAGCAGGCGAGCATTGCAAAAGTTTGTGTGAAGGCAGTTTCAGGATTTATAATCCCCATTACCATGTGAGTGCTTTCATTTAAAAGTGCCCAATTAAGTCTTTACTTTAGTGGTGGATCCGCGTTAGCTTTTGTCACCTCTCCACCTCACTTGTAACAACAGTTTTGAGTGTAATCATTGATTGTATTAACTCTAATCTAAATAGTTAAAACTGAATGAGAAAATAAAAATGGGAAATAATAGAGTAGATAATATTATAATCTTCAAATAATGCGTATATTGCAGGTTAACAATATTATTGGTCCTATTTTTTATCAAAGAAACCTCCTCGCTTTGTTCATTCTTAAATATTTATTAGTTTTCGTGCAATATGTAATTTCTTGAAAACAAATTTGCATATAGAGAAAAAACAACAAACTGGCCTTGGTTCCTAATATGTAATTAATGCTGTGGTAAAGTTCTTTTGTTTGTAAGCTAATGAAGTTTTCGGGAAAGATTTTTTGCTACAAATTCATTTAAATTTGGCTTACCAATGCAATCTACTTGCATTTGCTATGCACACTATTATAAGCACCTTCTCTTCAGTCTATTTAAAATCTTTTAAATATTATTTGGTTTAAGATATGATTGGAATCGGATTCATTAAAATGCAAATGCATGAATTATATGCAACACCAAATTTATATGTAAACATTGCCAACTTGAGAAATAATTTGGAGAAGAGAAGTGCAAGAGGAGAGAGTACAAAGAACAAAGATGCTGATGAATACTTACGTTCGCAACCATTGTTTTGAGTAGTCTATCGCTCAAATTGGTAAAACTTCTTGGATTCTGGTTCAGAGGTACCTTCCTGCGAAGTCCAGTGGCGTTTTGTAGTTCATCGTCGTAATAGCAGTGGACGCCTTCCGTCTCT
Organism: Entomobrya proxima; assembly: GCA_029691765.1. Classification (NCBI taxonomy): domain Eukaryota; kingdom Metazoa; phylum Arthropoda; class Collembola; order Entomobryomorpha; family Entomobryidae; genus Entomobrya; species Entomobrya proxima. Next base: position 15,228,376 of record CM056168.1, read on the forward strand.
CCTTCGGGTGCTGTGAATATGAGAAACAAAAGGAATCATGAAACAAAGACTAAGGTGGGGTTTGGTTGCTTGAAGGCTTGAATCAAGGCAGAGAATGGCTTACGTAAAGGGTTTCTCTTCCCGTCTGGCATTGAATGCGAATATTGTTGTTTTAGGAATATTCAGTTGACGTTGCCCAAAGCTGGACAAAATGACGAAGAAAGGAAACAGTGCTACAACAGAATCGTTGTACAGTTAAACAAGATATAATGTCCACACCCACTGCACTGGTGCGTACACTTGATCAGTTTGTTTCATTAACTCTGAGAGTGAAAAATACCAGCACTACTGCATAATATTAGTGTAGGGCTGTCGTTGGCAAAATTATTCATCACGTTGAGCCACTTTAGAATCTTAAGAGTTCACTCCATTGTTCCTGTCCACATACCATAATTGAGCAAAACTCACAATGGGTATGCGACCTTTTAATCTCTTCAAGAATAGGCAAGATTTTATGTCATTCACTAGCATTTTAGTTCCTATTTAGTCTAATGTAATCGCAGGTCTGATTTTAAATGCATGTGGAACTCCAGGTAGATGAGCTCAGATAAGGACTTTTACTATCTTCAAATATCAAACAATTATGTACTCTTCCTTCCTGGTTTTTGGAGACTCTGCGCACACACAATGTGCACGTAGATACCTGTGTGGAAATAAGAATGCGTATAGTCATGTACAAATTAGAATTGAGTTGCTCTGCCTGACCCACTTGGAGTCATTTTCTTGCAGTGCAGTACAAAAGTGGGAAATGCACCCTCACATTCACACTGCCAATTTTCATTATTCGGTTTAGCAACTTGTTTCAGTATTACTTTCTTATACTATTAGCACAGCCTGTAGTTGTACTTTGAACTTGTGTAATAATAAAAAAAGACCATCTATGCGCGGACGTGCGTGTGAGGATGAATATCTGGAAAAGTAGTAATGTGCACCATGCAGATCATTCAACTATCAACTTGTACAAAACTGAAATAGAATCAAGAGATGCTTTAATATGGAACCATGGAACATGCTGATATTGCATTCAAACGGGTGTTTGGTCATTTAAACTTTTGCTACTACAACATACTATACTACTACTACTAAATGTCCTAATGTGGAGCAGATTGGTCATACATAATCTTACTAGCTTGCAGAGTACCTTTGCGTAAAAGTATGCACACAATAAATTACTGTTTTTGTTAACATACGGTTCGTATCATATTCTATTCATCACGGTCAATAGTGTATCTTGCAGACATTGCACAATCTTCTACTGCTGCAATGCACGTAAAAAGTGGTATGAAAGATGAGTAGGTGAACAGTTACTTTTATATTCAAAGAGATAGAAGTTGTGTTGTTGTTTCAAAGATATATGCTTGTTCACTTCTAAGAAGAATTTTAAGACGGAGCTGTATCGCCTTTGCTGTAAAAAGTGGCAACTGCGTTGCGTCGCCTTCTCATGAATGAATGAAACCTGATACCTCAGAATAATAAGAAACAACTAAGCCTGTTGTTATTATCTTTGATCATATCTACTGGCTGGGCTGTATTTATCGATAATATTAAAGCTTGTGATGATGATATTATGGTGACTAAGTAAAATGTGCGACTACATGCTTTTTATGCCTTGTTTTAAACCAAAGTCTCGTTGTGTTGTTGGTTTGGGGTAAACTATATGCGTACCACACTTCGTGATTCTCTTTTAAACAGTTGCACATTACCAAGAATATTTTTTGCCAAATGCGTACAATATTGTAGGGTCGAACATGCAAATAAATTTAGACTGATATAAAAAGCTACATACCAAAAATGCAGTGGCAATTGCACCGCAGCAGCAGCGACCATATACGAGGGTCATTAACTTGGACACACTCTTTTATGAATTCGAATTCACATGGATTGAGTTCTCTCAGATTTAGTCGAATGGTCAACAGTAAAACAGTCTTGAAAACAATTGTAGTATACAGATGCGAGAAAAATATTGCTAGTTGCTTTGGCTAGTACTAGAACACGGCTACTAGAAGAGAAAAGACTGGAGTTGGTTCTGTGTAGCTGGAGGTTCTGGGTGACCTCGAACGATGCCATCCGACGACGAGTGTCCAGGGATTACGTTTTTTATGTGTTAGCTAATGGAAAAACTTTCCAGGAAGTTATTCTGATTTTAGACTTTGTGGTTTCTCTACTTCTTTCAAAGAATCAACTAGTGCGTTATACGGGCTATATTGCTTAAAGCATTCCCTATCTGATGATGAGTAAAAATGGGTTAATGTAAAAATCCTTTAATGAAAGTGGTATCCCCTCCTCCCTTGTTCGTAAACTCTCAAAGGTGTACAAGAAAGTTATACAGGGAGATAAGAATGTACTATGTAGTTACTCATTTTACCCAACTCAGTTTCTGAAGCTGTTGATAATGAGGTTGGTTGGTAGTGGAGGTGCTGTTGATGTCGAGAAGATGAGGAGAGTAATATTAAAAGCAGCAGAGGAGTTATGTAGCTAAATGCGTGTGTATCTCAACTCTCAAGTCTATCGAAACTTCTTCTTGTCCCTGTCCTCTGTTCTATTCTCTGTGTCTATTTTGTACACTCTCTGTAGTGGTGGGGGTTTGGGTTTGCTGTTGCTCACAGAGAGGAGGAATTGATGATAGGGGAGAACTCTGTTCGATGCTCTTGCTCTTTTTTGCTCATCCGTATGCTCCACTCTTGGTCTCTTTGCACTGTTGTTTAAATGCAAGCCCACTTTTATTACAAACTTATTATTGCACACACACTGGCTTATGTGCGTTTCCTCAGCTTATTCATCAGACAGAAACTGTGTGAGAGAAGAGTAGATGAGCCTTGTATTTAGCAAAGGAAAAAATTAGTAGCTCAGGTTTTCTTCCTGTGTGAAAATTTTATTCTTTTTAGTACGCTTCGCTCTCGACACTTGAGGCTTGTTTGCATTTTGATAAGAATATTTACTTGCGTACAAATGAGTCGATTTTTGTTTGTCCCGATGAGATGTTGTATTTATTTCTTGTGCTACAGTTTCAATATTATCCTTTTATATATAATAATATAACCCTTTCAAGGAAGCTTCTATATTATTGTTATTGGAAATCATTTTTTCATTTTATTATTTCCAAGAGTCTAGTAATGGCTGAAATGTGAAGCCTTAAACTCATTACTATTGCATTAACTTATTCGCTGGTTCGTTTTTAGATTCAGGATATCTATCGTATTATGCCCATGTAGTAGTATATTTTTCTGCTCATGGACTGCTTGCACAGTGGTAGTCGGTACTAGTGGAAGGTGAGCATTCTTTTGCATACTACTACTCTACAAATCCACAAACACATTTTTCCCTTTGCCTTTAATAGCACTAGCTTGCACGATAATGACCATACACACAACTTTACATTACGCTCACACGCGTTTGTACAGAGAGTTTTAGAAACATATTATTTCTCTTCTTGCACATATAACAGCGACAGAAAATAGTACAGCACAGTACGGAAGTATATTTTGAATCCTTCTCTCTCCTCTGCCCATAACGTAATCAAAAGGTTGATGAGAACGACTCTATATTCAATATTGCAGGAGCAGCTTATAGGTGGAAGAACGGATTCATTCGTTTTTCATGACATGACACCCTTTTTATCCTTCCTTATGCTATAATATTATGCCTTTTAAATCGTGTATGTAGTAGTGGCACAAGTAATAGGAGAAATATGCTCGCGTTTTTTACATCTAGCCAGGTTAACTGGCTTGTTCCAGCGATCCAAGTATTCTGCCGTGTCCTCTAAATATTATCATCTACATTTGAATTGGACTACTTTGATAGACACAACACAGTTTGCGTATATAGGTAGTATTAATAGATGAATTGGGTAGGAAGGGATTGAAACGGAGGAGAAATGATGGAACCAAGTCAAATGATAACCAAATCTCCTTGATAATGATGGTATGACTGGGGCAAAGGTAGACAACACTATATGGTTTCAATATCATTTCAATAAGTCTTAATTCATCATTTCAATAATTTCTTAAAAATCAACAAACACGATGGTAAAAGTTTCCAAGAACGGCTTTTATTAAAACGAAAACGTTATTTTAACTAATATCGCATACGTATTGTAGACTTAATATTTTTATGCATTTATTTCTTACCTGAACTTTGTACTTAACCTAACTTTTTATATTATCTAGTATCTATCCGCAATTTTAAAAGAAACAGTTCCTTTGAAACAAACGCTGGAGAAGACAAATTTATCCTTAAAACCAATATTATAGTAAGAGCACTCCATGCACCACACAGTACAAAAGTTGTAATCCATGTATATGTACACATGTACAGTTACATTATATAGCGTAAAATATGCAGCAGTATAGTATTTAACAATCTAGTTTGAGTAATAAATGGATTTACAAAAATTTACAAGTTATGGAAGAAATTTATAAAAATATATAAATGTGAAATACATATTATTATGCTTCACATATATAATGATAAATTGATTTGAGCCTATAGCTTTAACTATATTATAATAATAAGCATTTTTAGCAAGGGAGTTGACTTAAACATCATTTTAATTGCTAGTATTGCATTTATTTGTATTCTAAATAATATACTATAATTAGTTTATGGTCACAGATGAAATTAAAGGATTACAAATCTATCCTGCATTCTATTCCCGAAAGACGTGGGCCCATGCGACGATGGTCCTGACGATCTTCCGTTTGGAGGGGGTACAGGGGGAAATGGTGGCTGCGACCCGCGTTTCTTTCTGAAACTCTTCTGGGAAGGTTTCCTGTGTGCATTTTGATGATGGGGCATTAGACTGTCATCAAAATGCTCTCTACAAAGTTATTGGATACGCATAAGTAAAGCTGAATAATAAATGACTTACGTACTGACTAATTGATTGAGGAAGTGCACTGACCTATTATCTGCTGGGTTGTTATTATTGTGGGGTTGGCAGCATGTGCATTGACCATCGGAACCATCAATGCCCGAATCAGTACTTGACGGAAGAGAAATTTCCATAGGATGTCTAGACTTGTTAGGTCCTTTATTGTCCCTGGAATTTCTGCTGGGGCCCCGAAATCCATTGTTTTGTGGATTTTGTGGCTGTCCTCCAGGGTTCGGTATTCCAGGTGGCTTTCTAAACTTTCCACAATCCGGACATGTTGGCAATCCAGTTCTGACTGCATGAGAAGGTACACGCTGCTGTACCGCGGCAACCTCGGCGCCATCCGTGTACGTCTCACTGGTGTTATCACTGCTATCTGTTTGTGGTGGCTCTCCCGGAAGTGCCATGGGAAAGATGAGAGGGCGAGGTGGAGCATTCCCGATTCCGCCACGAGTATTCTTCGGCATTCGAAGCTCGACGGGAATTGCTGAAATATGAGACATTGGTCGTCCATTTGGACGTCCACCATGTCTTCGTTTTTTTCTTATACACGCAACAGAAACAGCAGCAATGAGCCCTCCCAAGAAAATAATACATGACAAGGTTAACACTGCAATTTCCCCTGCCAGGAAATAAGAGTGCTTGTGATGAGACTTTTTTGTCTGATCTGAAATGTGGTTGGGTGTATCTGTAGTCATATCTTCATCGCTAGATGAAGTTGTCAAATCTGATGATAATATAAGCAATGGTGGAGCTTTTGTAGTGGTTGTGGTTGTTACCACAGGTCGCCTTGTAGCCCTTGAAGTGGAGGTCACAGGCCTACTAAATACAGTGGTAGAACTCAATTTGGTAACTCTTGTGGGCTCAGTAGTTGTCTCTGTCATAATTGAAGGTAGCTCCGTGCTAGCGATTGTGGACGAGGAAGATGTTAAAAGCCGATTACGTGGCGGAGGCAGCTTGTATGACGGGTAAGAAGGAGGAGGGGGAAGTGTTGGAGGTGGTAATGTGGGTGGAGCAGTCAGCATTTCCACTCGAATTAGAGCTTCATTATGTTCTACAAAAACATTAATAAATTTTTATCATTGCATGACATTTGGTCAGAAGCATCAAATCATAAACATAATCACGGGAGGTGTTTTACCTAAATATCTGTCGGATATCTGACTATTTTGTCGAGTGTCAAAACCTCTTGGCTGCTGAGGATTAAATCCTCTGACAAGCATGTCGTACGTAACCCCATTTTCTAATCCTTCAATAATAAAAATCTCTCCTGTCTTTGGCCCAATTCTGAAGTTGTTGATGATCTTTTCTCCACCGAACAAATGAAACTCTGTCGGGTACCCTTTGTATTTTTCCGTGACATTCATTTTTGTGAGGAAGTAAGGTGTGGAGAAATTGTGCGGAATGTAAAAGGTGTAAACTTCTTGATTGAACATTCTGTCTCCGTACCGTTGCACGTCTTCATGCCTGTCACTCATCACACGGACCAGTACCCATGCTGTAGAGCTCAAGCTTGGCTTGCCTAAATCTGAAGCTACAACTGTCACATTATATTCTTTTTGCAAATCATAATCCAAATGAGTGAGAGTGGTAATTGTGCCATTTTTGGAGTCAATGTGGAATTCACGATGATTGCTTCCCAAGTGAAAGAGGACGAGCCCGTTTCCGTTTGATGCAGAGTCAGAGTCATTTGCATAGACTTTTGTTACGAATGAACCTGGCATTATTGTCTCTTTCACTGATGTTCTATAAATGGGAATGACTTTGCCTCTTCGTACCGTTTCAGTGCTCAAGTAGTCATAAAACTTGGGTGCGTTGTCATTTATCTGTTGAGCAAACAGGAGAAAAGTGAATGTATCTGTCAGTGTCACATTTGACAGTTGCAATTGCAATATCAATGCAATTTATTTAATGATGCATTGCATTTAGAATGATGCTTGACTTACATCTAGTATATTAACATCTACATCCACGATAGAATCCATTGGAGGGTTGCCACCATCGGATGCTACTGCAGAAAAACTGTACTTTGTTTTGGTTTCTCTGTCAATGTCGCCCTCGACAAATATCATGCCCGTACTAGGATCTATTTGGAAAGGCAAGTCTGTTTCGTTGGCGTGCTTAAGCTGTAGAGAGTACATCACTTCGCCGTTATTTCCAGTATCCCCATCTTTGGCATTCACCTTTCCAATTTCTCCTCTTATGTATGTGCCCTCAAGAAGTTCAAACGCGTACCAGGGCTTGTCAAACTTGGGAGCATGGTCGTTTACATCTCGAACGACAATTCTGATTCCCGTGTGCGTTCTTAAGCCTCCTCTGTCTGATGCAGAAATGTTTAGGGCGTACTCAGTGTCAGGCTTCAATGGCTTGGCCACACTGATCTCACCAGTGCCTCTGTCAATCATGAAATGTTTCTCCTTATTTCGACTGAAAAGGAACTGCTTGTCTGTCAAGTAAGGAGTTTTCTCTCCGATTGTGTTCCTGTTTTCTGAAACAATTCTGTAAAATATTTTTCCGTTGTCACCAGTATCACGATCGCTTGCTAAAACACGTGCGATTCTGCTTCCAACTGCAACAGTTTCAGGAATCACGATAGGTTCAGAATGAGAAATTTCAACTGAGACTGGTTGGGAAGCACTTGAGCGTAGCAACTCCCGTGGTCCAGTAGATTGGTCCAAGTCGGGTGGATCCAAAACAATGTTTTGAAGGAAAATTGGGCTGCGAAACAAGTAGTGTTTTTACTTTTTGATATTGATGACTGCTAATTAACAATACTTCAGACCATAAAGAAAACCATTAAATCGAAAACTTACGGATTGTCGTTAGTATCTAAAACAAAAATGTTAAGTTGTGCTGTATTTGTTAGGTTTCCTCTATCTATTGCCACCAACTTCAAATTGTACTGTGGTTGCTCTTCTCTGTCAAGTGCTGTATTCCCTACAAATATTTTTCCACTCTTGGGGTCAACACGAAACCGGTCAGCTCCTTCACCCTTAAGTTCTACGCGGAACTCTGCGTTAGGGCCCTCATCTGTGTCGATAACCTTTATAGGATATTCCATTCTGCAAAGGGAAAGCAACATGGTAAAACAAGAGTTGCGTATCTAATTGGGGCAACATGAGACATCCAAGAACATTTTTTGAGAAAAAATCTAGTGCTTACTGAACCGGAGTTCCAGGATTAGAGTTCTCTCGTATGTGTCCTTCATACGCTTGTCGATCAAATTTTGGAGCATTGTCGTTTTCGTCTAGTACTTTAACATGAATTTCGTAAACGCCCTGTCCTTGTATTATCCCTCGACTTTGAGAAATTACCGTTAACAAATGTCTGAAAATTATTTTGCATTATGCTCATTAGGAACAATAGCTTACTAAATTCTGAGAATTATAGGCCAGTAATAATTAGCAAATTGACAAACGTAATAGCTTACTGATCTTTTTCTTCTCTGTCTAAGGGCTTCAAAGTGTAAATGGTACCATCCGCGCTGATGGCAAATTTATCTCGCGCCTCATAATTGGCGAGTAGAAATTCGGTGGTTCTGGCATCCCTCAGTGTATCTGCCAGCAATGTGCGTAAATTAGCCACAACTGCCCCACCAACATTTTCCATCACTTTGAGATCAAATGGATCTCGCCGTGTTTCCGAAACACTTTCCAATGGATCAACTACATGAATGGTGACGTTTGTGGTTAGCGTGTGCCTACTATCTGTAACATACGCTTCAAATTCATACGTGGTCCTGCTATATTTAAGAAGCTCATCAACTACAGCAATTATGCCCGTTCTTTCTTCAATTGCGAAAGGAACTCCTTCGTAATAACTATGTAGCAAATCGTAAACTGTGTATTTCGGATCCAAATGGTTGACTTTGACCTGGCCAACACTGGTTCCAACTCCCACATGTGTTCCAACCCAAAACTCGTACGGTGACCCAATAAACTCGGGGGCGTGCGCTGCGCCCGCTTTAACAACATCAATTTGAACCACAGCCAAAGAGTACCTTCGCTCACTTGGATTGCTCGGCTGATCTGACGCTTCAACAAGCAGAGTATACTGCAATTTTGGCAGCGGTCTCTCGAGAAGAAAGATGTACCCATTTTTCGGATCTATATCAAACGGTAGCTCCTCATTAGTCGAATTAGGTTTTTGGATCTCATAAAGTATCTGTCCATTTCCTCCAAGGTCAGGATCCTCAGCTTGAACCTGGGATATATAAATGTATTAGCAGCAGATTTCGAAAATGCACATTAATGACCAGCATTATATGCATGCATAATGGTAAAAAAACAAGCTGTGCATAAATTTTTGTGAATGTATAATGAGATTAAAAGTTTGTTTTTATTAAAAGTTAAAAAGTGAGAGAGAGAGAAAGACATTATCATAATTTTTACTGTCTGCATAAATATTAATGTTATGGCTGTAGTTCATTCCTACCTGGCCGACTACTGACCCAATCTCTGAGTCAATGGTCACTTGAAATTTATAGAGATTAGACGGGATGAACGTTGCTGTAAAATAAAACATTCAAAAAAAGAAATTGAGATTTATAAGTTGAGTGCACCAGACAGATGTAAAATGCTATCTAGGAACATGATAAATACACTTTTTGCGAATCATATAAAGCACTGCTTTCAGCATTAATAATAGTCTCTCAACGTCACACTTCATTACGCTTCATTGACAGAGTAATAAAGTCACATTGACGAAGAAGCTGCATGCACGCTGACTCGCAAAACTGCAATGATGCATATTCTGCAATGTCGAATCTATTTTTTGCACTCAAACTATCACTGAAATGCTTTAAACAGTGATTCATTATTATTCTAGAAAAAGTGTTATGATTAGTATGCATTGTTATAAATAATAAAAATGAATTAATCATTCTCATCTAGCACATTTCATGTAAAAAGAGTAAACTGCATCTAAAGCGGATGCATGTGTACATGAATAATAGGTAGTAAGTTTAGATATGGTAAAAGGATCTTACGATTAGCATCGTTGGCATCTAGTAAATAGACTTCCACAATAGCGAAACTTTTACTAGTGCCAAAAGCAATGTTTGGCGTCTTCTCTTCTGCTACAACTCGCAAGGATATTGACGTCGTCTTTTCACGGTCCAGCTGCGACTGGTCTTGGACAGTGAGCCAACCAGTTTTTGGATCGATTTGAAATGCTTTCGTTTTATCCTCAAGTTTGTACTCAAATTCTGCATTTTCGCCCTACAAAAATTAAATTATTATTAGCATAAACGAAGGAAAGGTGAAAATCACACCTTGTGGTCAAATTTGCTTTGGTTTGAGTGAAAATCGTTTTCTTAATCGTGTGCATTGTATAGAGACAAAAATATGAAAGTAGGCTTGGTTGGGGCGATGTGAAAAATTTGATTATCGATTACAGCACTCTTATTAAATAAAAGTATTACTTCTGAATGACATTTTGACAGTACCTGATCAGCATCTGAAGCCAATATGTGAAGAACGCTGAATCCATTGGGAAGATTCTCCATAATACTTATGTTATATAGATCCACTTCAAATTGTGGCCTGAAAATTTATTTCATTTATTGCTCATTTGCATTTCTCATAAACCTTCTTCAGTACAAGTGTTGCAATGTCGGCCTTTGACTTACAAGTTATCATTCAAGTCGAGAACCTCAACTTCAACCTGGCAGAGACCCATCTTTGTTGGATCGTCAGTTTGTCTAGCACGAACTTGAAGATCAAATCCATTGCTAATCAAAGATTCCCTGTCGACTTCGCGAATAAGGAATAATGTCCCATTGTTTGGATCGATGTCAAAGTACTCATCATCGTTTCCAGCAATAATGTCATATTGCACAGAAGAGTTAATTGCTAAATCTTGATCAAACGCTTTGATAGACGTTGGGAAAGTTACTTCTTGGCGGATTGACTCATTCTAGTTCAATTGATAAAATAGGCATTGTTACATACAGTACATTTACTGCATTTATAGGCATTGATCAAAAGTGAAACTTTTAAGATTTTAAAAATAATGACATTCGACAAAAATGATGAATAAACTCAAATTGAGGACACCATCAAACATTAATTATAAAGGGATACATTACGCAACCAATTAGATGGTTGCTCAAGATGCAGAAAAGCAATCACTACTTTTAAAAATGGGTAGCTAAAAGTTTGGGTAAGACGGCATCAAAACACTTACGTTGAAAGGGAAGAACTCTTTGATTTGGGTACGATATTGCGACTTTGTGAATGCTACCGGCAGATCATCATTGTCTACGACCCGAACGGTGACATAAGCGTAGCTGACAAGAGGTGGATTCCCTCGGTCCTGCGCACACGGGGGTAATTGAAAAGTTAAGAGCTCAATTAAATCCTTTATCAAGTCTTACTTAATACTTGAGTAATCACATTGTTCCCATCCACTGGTGATGCTGGTATAGATAGAGTACATTTCTAATCCTTCGTGTCAAGTTTTGTATAAAAGATTTTATGACTTTTTGTCAATTAGCATCAGTTTAATTGAGCTTATTATTTTCGTCAATTTGTACAACTTTCTTTAATGTCAATTATTTTCTCAAACAATATAAAGTAGCTCTGCCCCGTGGTGTCATTTAGACAAAAGTAAGCGTAGTAGGCAGGTGGTCTTAAATTAATAACAACATTCACATCCTCAAAATTATTTTTAAATTGCAATGCAAATGTAATTGTTTAAAAGTAAAAACGGGTATCGTATTGCAACTTGCTTGGGCATGGTTAAAACTTGGATGTTATATATATCAAAAGCTCATCTGCACTGATAGAAATTAGTTTTTGTTTGATGTACTAATGTTCCTAAACTATCTGTACAAACAAGTTCAACAAATGAGACAGGTGAATAGGTTGTGTGCAATGAGCATTGTTGATGCTGTTTTCTATCTAGGATATTTTCGTATTACTTTAATAGTGCTGCACATTGAACTGTCATATAATATTATGCTTACAATACAGCACAACTAAAACACATAATATTTATTGTCATAGTCTTCATGTTAAAATTATAAAGACAACATCTACTTTTAAACGACATAATTGACTCACCGAAGCCATTATCTTGAGCTTAAACTCATGGTCTCCTGCGTCATAGTCAAGACTTTTCTTGATAATCAAAGCAGGATTATGACTACTCTCTAATGCGAACTTCCCATCGTCATTCCCATCCACTATGGAGAAAACCACATCAGAGTTGGCAGTGTTCGGCTTATCCAAGTCGACAGCGCTAATGCCACGAAATACTGTTAATCCTGTTGTAATGTAAATTAGTCATTTTTCAAAAATGTGAATCGCAATTTTGATTTTTGAGGTCGTCACCGTGTCGTGCCATTTCATTTCTTACAATAATGGTTTTAGCAAGATGATGCCGATTGGTCGTGACAAAGCAAGCAAAAAGAAAAAGGTATGTCAGAAATAATATAAATAGACTGGGTTAATACATTATATGATTGCTACTTGGCATCTCATCATCGTCATCATCGTTGTCGGATCACAAAACATTGTGTTGTAGATTACGCAACATAATTGTGAATACCGTGCACGCAAAATTCATAAGACCTTTAATGATGATTACGATGATAATGGTATTGAAAACAAGAAATGAAATATGAGTGTATTGATTATTGAAAGGGAAAATCAGCAAGATAAGAGTTAGACAAATGTTTAAACAATGTACAAGAGTGTCACACTGACCTACTGGTGTCAGCTCTTCCACTGTGACGAAGTACGGGGCGTGAAGGAACTTCGGCTAAATTTCGCGTGAAAATAGGGAATGACAAATACAAAAAAGACACGTTAATGGTAAACAATTAAGTATTAACTTGCAAAATCTGTTGTTTTTCATTAATTGTAGAATATGTACTTCATATTTGATTTGAATATGTCATATACAAAGGAAAGTGATAATGAAATTCAAGTCACACTCACCACGTGGTCATTAACGTCTTCGATATATACTGTGAACTGAAGGAACGAAGGTGTCTGAAATTATAAGCATTAATAATTCAATACACATGACTATCCATGTAGCGGCTACCAAATTCTCCTGCATGAACATGAACTGAATTCATACCTTATCGGTGCCATCGGGAAAGCACACCAGTCTAAATTTCATAATATTTTGCGGACTGTCCTGGTCTACAAAGTGGTCCAGACTTCTTGCCAAGACCAAGTCTACCTGATCGTTTGACTCTTTTTCTATTATGGCGAAAAACTTGGCATCATCTCCCTGCCAAAAATAACATTATTTGACTTGGTGATGAGCATGTCGCAAAAATTATGCTTATTACAATATTTTTACTGCATTGACTGTACCTTATCTATAGACTCTAAAGTTAAGTTGTGTTTTGAATGAATTTCTAATGTAACTACTTTATCCCCCACTTTCAAATTCTCCGGTACTCTGATAAAGCGTAAGTATTCTCCAATCGGATAAAATTGGCAACCTGCAAGAAATCAAAACATTCATTTTTGTTAGTATTATTGTTTTTTGCAGGCATTACAAGTCTGTTTGGCAAAAGTAAGTATGTTAAGTGAAAACACAAGAACAAAGCAGATTTACAAAGAAGCAACTTCCGTAAGGGGGTTTTAGGCCATCTCTATTGTATACAAGGAGTAAGACATACCTCTAAATCAATTGGAATGGTAAAGTAATAAAATTCAATAGGTCATTCAATAGAATATAGTTGTAGTTTTTAGTCAATCTTTACATTAAGGATTAGATAAGCCTAAATGCTTTCCATGATTTGAGAAAATTCTAGCATGTTGTATGTAAAGATTTAAATTAAAAGGAATCCCTGAAAAGGATCACCCAAGCAGAACATGTCTCATGGGTTGAGATTGGGAGCGAACTGAAACATACCCAAAGTGTATCCTTACTGTTGAATGCACTCTGTGATATTCTGCACTTGAGTAAATGAAATTTTCAGTGTTCAGTTACTGCCTCAACGTGCCTATCTCGACCAAGCTCTTTTCATTTTAATCAAAAGCTTGAATGCTTTTAAAATCGCATTCTTTTACTAGGTGAAACTTTATTGCGTTGGCGTACGATTCATTTTCGTTCAAAAACTTTACCAAACTCGCACAGGCAAGACTATTGATAGTACAAAGAGCCTGTCAATTTTGTTTCATTTGTTGTAATTCATGCTATTAGTACAATGAAAACTACCAATTTACAAATTATTCACGACAGGTTTTGAAGTGAGCATATCAAACTGAATCCAATCCATAAAATTGTCACTTTATCAGCACCAATCTTAAAGCAAAAGAAAGAGTGCAATTGAAGACATTTTCAAAAGTCAACCCATGCTCAGACTAATTTAATTTTAAGTAATTAATATTAGTTGAGTTGTTGAGTAAGAAGTACCTTTATAGAAATCGAAAGCAAAGTCGCGCATTTGTAACTCACATTACCGTTGCGTATATAGAACTTGCAAAATCAGGTATTATTCTGAAAATTAAACAAATTGAAGGTAGTGATAATTCTAAATGCATCAATTTCAGCATACTGGAAACTGGAATTTATCTCGTATTTATACTGCAAGAGCAATTCTCATATATATGCATATATTCCTGTACTACGATGTTAGGTTATCAAGAATCTTGATTCAAGATGCTCCTGTAACAAAATGGCGTTCAGTTTCAATTCGTCAAAACCATCAAAATTATTATATAGACTTATCATTGAGTCCCTTCAAACAACATAGATTTCCTGTGCATTCATCCATATGATTCATTCAAGTAAAGTTTCTCACACTATTGTATGCATTTTGCATTCCTGCTCTATATGATAGAGCTGTTTGAAATTGACTGAAACGTATATAAATACACTTACATGTTTGACTGTACATATGTTCACTGCCAAAATAAAATGTTACAATAAATACATTTCAACAATCGACTCATCTTTACTAGTGAAAATACATTTTAAGTTTTAAGAACAATCCGATTCATGCTGCATGAAATATGTAATATATATACTTGAGTAATTGTAAGATGCTTAACCTAGAACCTCTGGGCTTTTTACCTTCGCCAAATGACACGATTAATATTGCATTCATTTTCCCATATTTTGAAATCTATTAGCTTGAGGAAGAAAGTTTTGCAAATCTGAAGACGATGCTTGAACATGCAAACTTTGTACTAAATCGGGGTGTACAATGTAGTAAACCACCATTAGGATTGTAGGTAGAAAATCCTATAGCGTACAATAATTTTTCATCTGAGTTTACTCAAGCCAGAAGTAAAAAATAAGTCTATCATGGCGATGATAACGAAACAAGTGCAAGTGCAACGGTTCTTGTTTCTACTCTAAAGATTTTCTATAACACAAGATCTGAAAAAGCTTTAATTTTTTCAACCGATTAACGCTTTTTGTGTTACCTTTATAACCACTAAACCACCTTTATGTAAGGAGAATTACATAGTTGTTTCTTGCTGAATGCCAGACGCTGTAAATGATATGTCAGCGGCTTCATATTAATATTGGTAGTAATAATCATAAAGAACGCTTTGCAACTCGAATTCAACCAACATATATGAATTGAATTAAAAAGGAAAAAGTGCAATAGTATGCCCTTGTTTCTTACACTGTAATAAAAATCACTGCCCTTCTTACCTAACTACATGTAGCTAATAATCCGAATTTAGTATAATTTAAATTTTCAAAACTCGCCAAGCTCAACCTTCTGTGCTTCATTTTTCATTACTCATTACCCGAATTACTACAGTCATTTTTATTTCATTACTATTTTGGGAAAAACGCAATTACTTTTCCTTATCTATTTTCACCATGCGTGCTTGGAGATAGTGCGATGATGGGTAAGTAGCTCACGTTCACACACGTGAGCCGTAAACTACCTTTGTCGATATCAATGATGTAATTTGCCACATAGAATCGCAAGTTAATTACATATCGTTAAAATTGTTTTTATTGTTATTACTTCATCTATACAGCGCGTCGCAATGCATCTGCCATTTCGTTCTGCCAAACATATCGGATTCAGCAAATCCATATTGTACATTTCTATCATATCTCCTCCGCCGCCGCGCCTTCTCCTTTTTTGTTCTTTGCAGTAAAAATAGTCTTTTCTAAGGATCGAATTTTACGGTGGCTAATCACACATTGATACGTGGTGGTTATTGGTGCAGTTCTAACAACATTTGATGTAACACGCAGGGTTTTGTTTTTATAAATGTTGTTATAATATTTTTGTCGTCTTTTGTTCAAAAAATTCGATAAAAAGAAGGTTAATACATGAAAAGCAAACCTTGAAATATACCTTACATTAGGGACTTTTTTATTTGATCACAATCAGCTTAATCCAAAATGTGTCATGATATAGACATGATACATGGGATCGAGTAACGTTTGAAAAATACTATTTCACATTTCAAAAGAAATTAAATGAGTTGACACACATGGTGTCGTGAAGTGAAGCTTAAAATATGCCCGTTCTCCTAATCCCATTTTAAGCATTATGCATTCTTAAATTTCTTAATAACTACTCTTGACCATCTGTCCTAATGTATCCCATATCTACTGACATCCTGAAAAATAATATTAATTATTTGAATACTGTGACACTTACAACACCTGCTTGAGAAATATTTCAAGAAAGTAATGTATCCAAGTGTATATCATGTTTAAGTATCTATTGATAAACACAAATTCAAAACTAGACAGATGCATGGTAAGTGTCATTATATCCTAAAAATGAGGTGTGAATGAGTGACCGAGTAGCATCCATTAAAGAGGAAGCCAACAACTAGTTAAAGTAGATTGTATAATGCTACGATATTTATGAAATTATGAATGCAAGGAAATAAATGCATGACATCCATTTTTGAAACCTCATTCGTGGCATGATATTTCTTAAACGGGACTTTTCTAGTGTCCATGAAATTTGTTGCCCATTATATTCTCCTTGGTAGTGTTTTAATTAGCAGATGGTTATTACATTTGCATATATTTTATAGTTTTCAGTCTCAGCTTAAAGCGGCTTTTCAATGAGACGAGTAGGCATGAAAATTTTGATGACCGTGACTTTTATAGTCCTTATATGTAAATGTAAACTAGAAAAATACAACAGGTAAAAGTAATCACTTCTGTTTTCCGTACTTAGTATTCATATTTATTCGTTCGTGCATATAATGAAATTGATGTTTGTATTTCTCAACAATTTCAAATAAGGCATGTGAAATTTTTGAATCGACAGAATTAGAAATGTTTTGCTTAGAGAATATAAAAATCAAGATCTTCCTGAAATTTCATTACTTCAATTTCAAGAATATCTGTGATAAAGTTTCCTTTCATCTTTACTAAACGTAATCGTTGTTCCGAAATTCATATTATGCTTAACATCCATATTGGATATTTAATGGTTCACCTGTTTTCAGGGAGAGAAAACATAAAGGAAGAAGTATGCAAATCCGTTTCTTCCTGTTTTAAACAGTATTGTTACTCATCGTACAGAACTGAAAGAGTGAATGGGGAAACACCTTCCGTCTATCACACGACATACCCCCCTGCCTACTGTAATAAGCAGTTTTCAAAATTTACCTTGAATTCTGACAATAAAGATTTGCTACAAACTATATAGCATAAAATTAATAATGATAATAGCGCGTCATTATATTATTGACAATATGATATCGTAACTTGCAAAAGCTTACTCCTAACCCATGAAATAAAATCTTGAACTGTCAAACAATCATCTTCCATGTTATTCAAATCGTATTACACGGGTACACCCGTTTCCGACGACGTCATTGACAAACGTGCATCAGGTTACCGCTAACACAATAATACTATGATGATGCAGTATCAGTAACGAAAGGAGCGTGTAATACGTGCTTTGGCATTGTAGGAAGAAAACCATTTAAAAATGTTAAAGGCACAATATGCGTCGTTATATAAGTGTGAATTGCTTATTTGCCGCTTCTTATTGATTTTGATTCACACGTACCATGTACGTGATCTCACACAACAACAATGATAGCGCGCTAACAACAGAATTTTCTTTCGGTTTAATGAATCAAATGAAACAATAGGCCTAGGAATATCCCAAACAATTACGTCCAATTCATTGTTTTGTGATATATTATGTCATGTATGGATAATTAGGCTTTTAGGATACAAGTAATCAGTATACTATTAAATATTAAAAGTACGTATTTCTTGCAATTTTAGATGAAATAAATGACGTTAAAACGTGAATTGCATAAACCCTCTAATCAAGAATGCGTTAAAAGAATTAGCAAATTTATTATTTGTAGAGTTTGCGTTTATTGCCAACATTATTAATAAAACACAAAATTTACCGCATCCTGCTAGAGTTGATGAAATTAATTTTTTTCTGGTGCTTTAAAATTTTTTCCCAAATCGCATCTCTGATAATTTCAACTAACGAATGAAAGTTTTTAAAAAACTATTTTTACTTGGAAGAGCATAGATATGATGACAGCTATCTAGTATTCCAATTCTTCGACAATTGATTAGGAAAACAAAACCTAAGCTTTAAATAAGGGCATTCCAAAGCATTCTATGCATTCAAACATTTCATGCTCAAAAGAAAGTTATCGATCGCTCAATTTATTGATAACTCTTTTCATCATCATGTGTTTAATACTTTCGGTTTACAGACGATAGACAATTTGTTTGATTTAAGCAAAAATATGTGAAAAAAATAATATGCTGTATTTTTTCGACTGAACTGTCAGTGTATCACCTTGAGACAAATTGTACGAATTAATAATAACCTAATTTCAAATTTGTCTGTAGAATATTATAATAGGTATTTTATTTATTTTAAACTTGAGTTTAAGTTCTTAGCAGCACAGGAATAATTATGCAAAAATAGTATATGCTCGCGGAACTGATTAAACTATTTTGAAAGTGAATAAAATTAGGAAATGTTCATGTCACGTGTCATTACATATTATTTGATGTTGTTTGTTTAAACAGCCTACATATTACAATTTTCACGGAAGTCAGTGGCACAGAAAAAGTTTATTAGCTAACAGTATGTTACATCATTAGCTATACCTCTAGTCATGGTTTTCTTCGATAGCAAACTTTAGAAAAATCTCAAGTGCTTAGTCGTGGACAAATATTGCTTACAAAATTGTAATGTAATACTACGTGGGTAAGTGGATCCTTACCGGCACCAATGAATTTTGCCAATCTGATGATAATAATGTTCATGAAAGTTATTTTCTGTAATTTGTTTATTCATCCCCAGGCGGTAGATTACAATTACAGTATTAAAGTGCATACTATTATGGCTATTAATTTTTTGTTTAGGCTCTTGCATGACTGCACCAGTAAGCTTCAGTTTACGTAATGTCCAACAAAACATCTTCATACCGCACTATAACAACTTCCAATCTAACCTGCAACTGAAAAACTGTTTTATAAGTTGTGTTTTATGTCATGTTGAGAAAGGGTCTACTCTGTGACTGATTATTTTCTAGGAAAATTCGAAAATAATGTTTGTCCAAGCAGAATGAGTGTTCCCATCATTATACCAAATCATCGTCACCCAAAGCGCGATTCACTACAGTTCGTTAGTGTGTTAGTTTTTTAAAACGGCTTCCCTTTCGTTCTATTGAATTAAAACGTGCGTAGCTTTCGAATTGGTCTTTCTGTAATATTGTCTAGATGTTACGTGTCAGCTATATGGAAAAGCATTATGAATAATGACCAAAATCGCACCGTGTGCCACCAATCTGTAATTGCGGAAAACAAGTAAATAGGAACGTAACTTGCATTCTGCCTACTCATCTTTCCGTCTCCTCAGATTTCATTTAATAGCACTAAATAAAACAAATTACCAATACTTGTTACTAAATGGGAGTGAGGATGCGCTCTTAATTTCCAAATCGCATTACGCTAGACACTAGCGCATACCTTCATAACAAAAAGTAAATGATCTTATGCGAATGTAGTGATTTACAATGTTAAATAATTTACAAATAAATGATCGAAATCGATATTACACTACTCAAAGCGAAAATGACAAATCAATTTTGCATTTTAGAAAATGAAGAAGCAGAGTGTTTACCTGATTGTATTGCATTTATCTTTATCAACTTCATGTTATACCTTAAAATGCTTGATTCAGCAGCAAAACTTACTTTATTTAATCTATCACGTTTAAAGTACACATATATATACTTACAGTGAATATGTACTAAGTTTGTTTGATTTCCATGCATGACTGTAGTTTTATTGATGGCTTCCTGCAATTCCATGCTAAAAGTCCAACCCGGGCCGTGTCAGCATAACTTATTGCCATAATATGAGTGATAGAAGATACTCATGCTACTAAACACTTGAACAACATAATGCAGAGGAAATCTACTGAATCATTGTGGGTTAGAAGGTGATGGATTATAGAGTTGGAATAACGGGGAAATGAGGACATACAGTTTGTGGTTCTTTTCTTTGCAGCTGTGGCAAGAAAATATTTGCAACAATGCACAAATTAGAACTCACGAGAAGTTACCTTCCCCGGAAGCGAGCAATAACTGCCTTGAAGGAAACTGATAGAGTGATGCCTCGAACCAACTCCAATACTAAAAACGCTCGAATGAACAGTGTGCTATTATTGCATTAATATAACGTAACTTAGGCCTAGTCACATAACATAATGTAGTAGTTAGTTATTATGTCGGTGGTTATAAAATTACTAATGCTAATTCACTGAAACTGCATATTTTTGTTCTTTACTACTCTTGAAATTGGTTGCTATGTGATGTTTGGAACAGGGATCGGAAACCTAGTTAACTACCTTCAAAACCAATCCACATTTATCTACTTGGGCTGCTAGGATATTTGATCATAAATCATTTTTATTCCGTCTCCTGACTTTCTATGAGTGCTTCTTCACACTTACTTTGAAATTTGAATGTAGATTCGTTTTGTCGAGATTTCTTGTTTGACAGTAACAAATAAGTTGTCATGTGAGCTCTTAATTATTTCATATTCTTTCCTACAGTGTTAGATTAAAACGCGCGTGCTCATTAACTGTGTATTTAAGGCTAAACATCGTATGCAAATGAGCACAAAAAATATAACGTTTTTAAAAGATGCTATTGTGACTAATGACTAAAGCGTTGAGTTCATTGTGTTTTGAAGAAGAGCTCAGGAGAAGATACGGTATTGTAAATTTCATTGCATAAAGTGCTTATCCGCATTTTTTTGTCAACCTTAATATCATGAAAATCGCCTTATTGTAAAACTAAATATCTGTGTGCGAGTTTCTTTTCCAAAGCTCATCCACCCATCATCTTCAATAGGAAACGCTTATGAACTCATGAATGTGCTTTTCTCTTTTTATTCATATAATGCACTATGCATGATTAATATGTACTAACATATGTTGCTTCTTAAGTGAGATTTTTAAAATATTCATATAGAAATATGCACACTTACAACTTATATAAAATATTCAGGGCATACTTCCGTGAAAATAAGCGGTTTTATTGCATACAAAAACAGCGAAAGATGACTAATTCACACACATGCATCTCAGTGAATATCAAATTAGGAGCATGTTTACAAAGTACAACATATTATTATTGCTGCTTAAATTTAGTTCTTTTATATCAATGTCAGTTTCGTGCTCTTGCTAGCTCAGGTCGTTGGCCAAACATGGTTGCTTAGCTTTTACTAAAAACAAAGCAGTGTATAACCAAGGTCAAGGTTCTTGTAACTCCCCAAAATCTTGAGAATATGTCTTTTCTATAAATATGGTAATATTTTTGGACTTAAAAGGTAAAATGAAAACTCCTCATAATCACATTATTGTAAAAATCTGGACTCTGGACACACCGATATCTAACATTTTGAAAGGCATAGCTTGTGTAAAATGGTACCAGCATAATTTTTATTTTTGGAATTCGGAAGGTCAGATAATGTGCAAACAACGTTCACTTCGGTGTAACATCAAATTTATAAGTATTTTAAGTATTACTTATCTTGTAGGAGATTAATATCTTTACTGCTAAATATGTTTTTGCTGGTCCAACCCTCTATTATTCGATTCGTCATGATCGTGTCATGAGTCATGAACCATGATCACGAAACCAAATGCCAAATACATAGCCCTAACCCAATGACCATTGATATATATAAATATATAATCCAAATGACAGTACCAAAGGATCAACAGTTATTTTTGCAAGATTACAATCATACACGATGGTACATGGTAGCCTACGCACAAATGACGCAAAATTTTGATTGTAAAATCAAACGATTGAATTATTTTCAGATTCCAAACTAATAGCACTTGTTTATACGTTTTCTGCATTTTACTACCGCCCAACGTGACTATTTTCGTGGATTGTCTTGTGTTGTTAGTATTTATTTATTTGGATCAAACAAAGAAAAACTGCATATTCCTTCAACATTGCCCTTGAAACAGAACAGAACTCTCCTTTGTACAGCAGATACTATTAGTAATACACTAATTGTATAATACAGTGATGAGTTCCAACCAAATACATTGACATTATCTTACAAAAAGTGGCTCAAGCACCTGCACTACCAAGTTAATGATATCCAGCCATGTGAGATAAATAAATGCATTCATCGGACTTTGTAACGAAATCTAAAACAATAAGCAAACAAATATGTGCAATTTGCGTGAGGTAAATTACCTTTGGGTTTTAAGCAATTTGTAAACTGATCACTTCGCTTTCGACAACATTCAAGACAATTTATTAATAGAAGAGCGTATTTAGTGCATATCAGGCATTTTATCTGAAAGACCATTTTTCATTAAATCATACATCGTACGCAGGTAGGTAAGTTGGTAAGTATTAGATCGGTAAAGGCATCATCACTCATCACCTCTGCGTGTGGCTGAAAAATGCTTGTGTGAAGCAACAAAACACATCAAGCAAAACATGCGTTTTACGGTTTGTTGTCACAATTTCTGTCCAATTTTCAACATACAATGGCCGTCAATGTCACCAGTTAGTAAGAAAATACAACAATATGTTATTAAACATTACATTCAAGACTATTTCATTTTTAAACCAATGGTGGTGTGCTGAATGAGACAACATTTGACAAAGTGAAGAATTTATGTGATATCAACGCAAGCAGAGCGCAGAAAGTGAAAATGTAAAATGATAAATGGCAAGGAAAATTAATTTTCATGACAGACTTACCACTGATGACGGTAAAGAGTTGAGCAGAAAGGAAGAAGAGAACAGCAAAGGCTCTCGACAGGGAGCAAACCCTGGTCAATCGTCGTACTCTCGAAGACATTGTAGCTTCACCTTACTATTACGCTATTTCTAATCATTAGTGTTGAAAGTAAAATATTATGGTATCCTGTTTACACGGAACAAAACACGTCAACATCTTCTTCGCTTTTCTTCTATTACTGATGCTGGAAATGTTCCCGGAACAGCTAGAAAAAAACAAAAATTCAAAACCGTAATGTATACAAATGAGAACAACACATTGTACATCATTTCAAATATTTCCTACAAAGATCTATTCTGTACAGTTTCTAAAGACGTGATCCTGAAAGCATAAACATTGTGTGAGTAATTTAAAGAAATTACATGAATGAATGAAAGGGATACAGAAAAAACAACATCATTGCCTTCTTCTTTTTAATGAAGTGTGTGTGCCTGTTGATAAGCTTCAAAAATTTTATTTAATCGGGTAACCTACTCTTAATAGCATTTTTGGTGCTACAAATTCTCGACATACGTAAACTCACGACCCGGAATAAACTCTACCTTGTTTTACATTTTAGTTTATACCTATTTATTTACGTTTTGATTTCTACACGATAATATCGTAACGAATTTCATATTTTGTACTTTATTTCTTAATAATGTTTATTCTGGCTTGCAGTTATAGATTTTCATAATTATCCCTGCATTTTCAACGAGATCAGATTTCAGTGAGTAGTTTGATGGTGGCGATAGTAAAAGCTGCGAGGTAACAGGAAAAACTCTTAGACATTCATGTTCTTTCTCGACCTGTTCATGGTTCGTACAATATGATCTCTATTTCGAGACTCAAACTTGAACACATTATACCATGCTAAGACATGCCATGGCACAATGATTATGAACCTCTTCTTTACTCCTGTCCTGTTTTTCAAGCTCCAAATCACTTTGTCTGAAGATTTCAACCTCTTTGATGATATGCTTGCATCTGCCTACTACTACGATGTTTATCTGCACCGGCAATAGATAGATATAAGATATTCCGTGCTCGCTGAATTAATTCTAGCTCTAATGCTACTCGCAGCAGTAAAGTAATAATATTAGCTTCTGATATCTCCTCATTTCATCGCAAACACAGCATTTTTGTTTTCTTCTTCATCTACACAAAGCTCACCTACCGACGTGTATGTAATTTGAAGTGCGTTTTAAAACTCATTATGGTATATAATGATATAAATGCCTCAAAGTAAAAAAAAGCCGAAAGTACCTACAAAGTATGTAATGCACATATTGCACCAGCACTTCATATTACAAAGGCGAATTTCCTTCATGGCCTGCCTTACAATCGATGAGTGCGATGAATCCTTCTTTTCAAGTGACTGACACTGTGTTTATGTTTTCGAACATGTACGCCTTTAAAATAGTAATGGCATAATATATGTGCCTACCTGAGCTTACCGAATTAAATCCTTTATATAAAAACCAAAATTCTTTTGTTTTGGTTTTGTTTAGTGGAGCTCTGATTGTTGATATCTACAAGTTGAATTAACTAAGTCACCTGCTTGTATACTGCTCTTATGCTCTATCTATTAAGGGAACCGAGTATAGCACTTACTGACTTAATAATTCATCAAAGGAAAGACAACATTTACAGCAAAAATGCTTAGCAATTATGGGTATAGGTATTAATGAGTTGAGCTACGCAATGAATGAGTTTTAAAAGCAATGTAGATTTTACCTGTAGCTGGCCAAACATTCTCCCTTTAATTTGTAGAAGTACCAGACTTTTCATGTGTACATTACTTGATTTCTAATGGAGTTAGCTTAAATCAGCACCATTTTGAACCATATCAATACTTTGAATTTTATTGACTCAAAGTTGTTAACCTGCATCGTGAAATATGCTTATTTTTATAGAGGATGGAAGGTGCCTATTATCCTGTTGATATTTTGATGAAAAGATAACTACACTGCTATTAAACAATGATGCTCAATCTCGTGTCTAGTGGTGAGGATTCCTTTTCGATTAGAAAATTGCTGTGCGGTTGATGGTTGGGGGCGATGATTTTGGATTTTTATTTTGTCTGTTTAGATTGCAAAGTCTTTAAAACTGTAATATGAGGTGATTGTAATTGATTACGTGTTGTTATTATTGACTGTCTGCTGTGTTACATATAATGCTGCAGATGCAAAAGATTTGATCCCGATCAAGCAAGTATATAGTAATGATGAGGATGAGAAGAGAGCTAAATCATCAGATTCTTTTACTTCAGTACAGCACACGAAGATCAGAAGGAAGTATTTATTCTGCTTCACGTAGCAAATTATTGTCATCACTTCTGGTTGATATCTACTCATCTGCAAAATCACGATTTTGTCAGTGGCAAGTGGCAATAATAGTACAATGGTGAACAAAAACGGCATCCCATAATAGGTACTACTTTGTAAGCAATGTCTTATTCATGCACCTCACCACCTATTTAAAAGAATTAGTACAAATAGACATGCTAAAATAATAATTTAAAATATATTCCATGTTTGATAAATTATCTTATTGCTAGTTTACCTATGTTTTGTGTCGCAATCAGCAAGTAGCGATTTAAGAGTAAAGGGCATGCGCATGAAATTTTTGAACATCAGTCAGAAGTTTGACTAACTAACCTGCTAATCATCATCATGTAAACATTTCATTGCAAAGACACAAATCTTATGATTTGTTTCTAGAAATGCCCGCAAAACATGATATTTTCTGCTTATTGGATGCATTCATAAAAAGAGTAATTAAGATTTTAAAACTATATGAAATAAGTTCATTTTTAGTCCTTTGTAGCTAATAAGCACTCAAACGGAAACTTACAAGCACGACATGAACACAATGAAAAATTGTACTTCTTCTTATTCTTCTCGTCAAGCTGAATTCAAGTGAAATCAAATTAAACGGAGCAAGTATAGCAACAGCGCGGCACTTGATGCAGTGTCCAATCTTTTTAATCTTTTAATTTGAAAGTGTATTCGCAGGTTTGATATAAAAACATGTGAACTACCTGTATTCAAATTCGTTGTCACAATCTGAGCCTATTAAGGGTGAAAAATTACTAGCGTTGACAGATAATGAGTAGATCGCAGATTTTTATTAATATTCGTAAAACATTTGAACGATGAAGATCTGAAGAATAACCAAACACACATTCATACATTGCACAGTAAATTGGCATCATATAGCTTTATGTACTTGATTTTTATTTTTCTGTTAACGCGTTTACACTTTTTTTCATACACTTATGCTCTGATAGCTTAGCAAAGCTTTCACAAAAACTACAAAAAATGTAGTGAGTACAAACGCAGCTATAAATGTTTTCTGCAACTACGACTTTTAAAATGCTCTTGTTTACAAGAAATTTATAGGCCCACTGGCAGAAGTCTTTTTTTCATTTGCTAAAACGGATTCCTGGTTTTAGATAATTGACGGTGATAACTTTGTCGGACCAGGAATTCAAAAATGCAATACAAAATTTCTTTCCATCCATTACTCCTATCCCTATTGCACAACAGCACTCGCAGCTATTTATCGTTAGAACATTAGATAATATAGACTTCTTTACAACCATTTTGCTTTACATGTTTTTCTACTTCGTGTTTGCCAAAAGGAAAAGAGTATGCATTTTATAGTGTAGTAAAAATTAGCGGATTCTATCGAAATTGGCTCTAATCTGATCAAGTTGACTGTAAACACGTCATATTTTGACTTAATGCTTCAAAACAGTATTGTTTCATGTTGACTTACCATGATTTACGTCCTGTAAATGGCAAAATTATATGTTATCTAAGCAGTCATTAAAAGTCACTTCAACCCAAAAATACACACACAAAATCCTCATGACTAACAAAAAAAGTAACTCCCAGGCTCATCCGTAGCGAGACACTTCCTCTTTCCATGAGCTAAGTGGCCGCCTCTACAACAACACTTTCGAGAGTTTTTCAACTGACCCCTCACAATCACAATTAATCTTTTTAAAGCACATGTTGGAAAATGAAAGGGAAACAGTATATATGGTACAATTGTGGTGAACCATGTTG
The DNA here is from genome assembly GCA_029691765.1 of Entomobrya proxima. Classification (NCBI taxonomy): domain Eukaryota; kingdom Metazoa; phylum Arthropoda; class Collembola; order Entomobryomorpha; family Entomobryidae; genus Entomobrya; species Entomobrya proxima. Next base: position 15,255,577 of record CM056168.1, read on the forward strand.
ATTTTAATGCTCGCCAAAATGTTTTCACTTAATACCATTCCAATTCGTTAATTTCCCTTAAAATTATTTATACACTCACGTTTCATAGATAAACATTTTTCGCGCACAGCACGAGACGACGACACCAGACTTAATAATAATATAGAAGTGGTAGCAATATTTAATCGCAACAACGCTATGCGTACAATTTTACGTGATGCTATAATAATGAACGTTATTTAAAGACTTGTTGAATGAAGTGACCACAAGACGCAACGTTTGCATGCAATCAAGGCTCATACAACAACCTTAGTCTTCGCAGCGTGCTATTGTAATTTGCTGCAGTGAAGAGTGACGGAAGCGACGACTCGGCTACTGCATCAGGATTTTGTGGACACACAAACGGAGAACCTTTGCATTTAGACACGACACATATATGCTAAGCACTTGAGAACTGATCAGAGCTGGCCCTTGATTTGATGCATGCTTTGGTTAAAATGGAAATCAAATGATAAACATTGTGTGCGGAAGATGTATGAAATTGTACCATAGATTTGGTCTCTTTCCCTTTCCAAAAGGCGTCTTTTAGAAAGTAACCCTGATTATTATGCCGGGTATTTTGGCCATAGAATCGTTCAAACAAAACTTTTACATCGTCCCTGGAACATGGTCACTGCTGTCACTTGCGAAACTTATTGTTGGCACTACCCAGCCTCACTTTGTTTGAAATCCATGATTTGACAGTTTAAAGATGTTTATATTTTCCGTGTCAATAGGCTTAGCACTTTTCAAAAAAAAAGTTTTTGTAATTTAGAAAATGGGAATGTGTTCATTGTTACACACACTTGTCAATGCGCTACTACTTCTCACGCACTTTTCCCAACTGTTTGAGTACCTATGTTACAAGCACAAGTTTGGTTGAGAAGATGATCATCGTCTTTCATGAAGAATCAAACAAGTAACCACAATCAGTGCTTCTGTTGCTGAATGCTTCGTGAACCGTCAAACCCCAAAAAAGAACAGCACCAGTGCTGGTAGTAGTGGAAATGCTTTCTTCACCATCCCTTTGCACTTTAAGTTAAATGGTTATCGTTCTCGCCAGTTAGTAGCAATGTACCAAAAGAGCGACTTACTCCCTCGCGATGGTGTATACTTTTCAAGTCAGTTTACTCTTCAGTAGCTTAAACCTAACTAAATAACTGTCGTGCCATGCTGATATCAAGAACATGGGGTGTTGAGATTATTTCAACGAGCTTATAAGGAATATAGTGCGCTCTATGCGAAATCTTGAAAATGGGCAGTCCTTTACACACGTATCCGTACACGTATCAACAACCTAAAATAAACTCTTATTATGTGCTCTTCAATGTTCATTATATATAAACGCTTTTATTACGCATACCATTACTACTGTGTAAATTGGATCTAACAAAAGTTATCATAAATTTTGCCAGCAATAGTACAAAAGGGTACAGCGAGAGCTAAATTTTTAAAAGTAATATTAGGTTTTCTTTTCTCTCTCAATATCAAGAAAGCCAAAGAAAATATAATAATCTGCAAATTGCATTATGAACACATGAAGGGCTGTTATTAGAATCTTCTTCAAATTTGCACTAGTAGCACACTGCAAACGTGGAAGTCTATGTCATTGTTGTAAGTGGGGGTGGTGCACCAAGTACTAAATCATACAGTAATGACGTGAACATGTGTACAACCCGAGACATGTGATCGTAATTTAACTATGATGAGAGGTTATAGTTTTCAAAAGAGAACAAGACAAAAGTTATCCGAAAATTCATTCATTTTTCAAAGTTTAAGACTTTCAATGCCTAAGTCATATTTTGTCAAATGTGTACGTAATACATTTGCATCGATTTAGGGAATTTTCTATCCGCATCGATTTTAATTACTAAGCCTGTATACATGGTTACTTGAGAATGTTTTCTGATAAGCTCTGCTGATATTTTTTGCTTTTTAAATAGCAAAGTTTGCTAAGCAAACAACAACTTGTTGTCAAAAACAAGTGGTTCCGTTCGATTTGAAATGACAAAATTCTTTCTCCTGTTGTTTTCTGTTATATGATTGTGGGTCCTTATTATTTCATGTACTCACGATTTTGTATAAAACTGGCAAATATTGTGACTGTTTTCCTCCAAATCAGTTATAAGATACTTTTGCCAACTGGTTAACCTTTATTTTACATGCTAGTTTTGTAATTAGAAGAGCGTGCGTATGATTAAATTAATAAATGAACACAGACAGCAAAAAAGCAAATGGTTCATGCTCATTGAATTTAGTTGATTCAGGAAAACAGAGTATCATTCCTTGTAACTCCATTCGCCATTCAAGCAATTTCAATTTCTAGGTACATATATATCTTGGATTTTGATCTATCAAAGCCAAAGTCAAATGTGAAGTTCTGCTGATACAACAATATAAAAAATGACATTGGACGTTTGAAAGGCTTATTGTTGTTTGAGATAGCTAGGTATCTTAAAAAGTAGGAACAAAGCATGCGGAATTTCTGGGGCGTGTTCGTTGGTTACTTGCTAAAAAGAATCATGAGTTATCTGCACTTGTTTCAATTGATACCTTGCTTTTGCTCCACTGAACTGTCCTTTAAAACTATATTCAATACTATGATTAGCACAATAACTAACCTTTACATTTTACCTACAAATTGTTTATATAAACACAACAGTTAAGGCAGATTACTAATATTTTGTCTCGGTATGCAACATTTTGCGCTTAGTAGACTGGGCGAAATAAAAATATGCAAAACATCGATAATGACTTGATTATTTGTAGTGAAATGAGGCAGTAAATAAACATAAAGCATGTAATGAAAATATTATTTTTAAAAATGTACGTACGTATATTATGTTCTTTTGCTTATAACGTGATGCTACGATGAAAGAAAACGATGACGATGATTACTATGATCATTATTATCTAACATTTTTATGCACGAACTGCATCAAAATAATTGTCAAACAAAGTAAAAATTACCCCAAAAATGTTGAAATCTGAATTCGTACATATTAATGCAATCCTAGAAGTTGTTTTTAACTTTGATTCCAATGTTGGATTATAGTGATTTTGTCTATGCACAGCTCGGAAAGGACGGTAGTAGACTGCATTCAAGGATTTGGACCATAGTGTTGTATTGTTAACAAACAATACATAATATGCAATGCAATGGTAGCTCAAGTAATCAAGCAATTTGAAATAAATAGGTGAATCTTTTGCGTACCATTTACCTGTCTATTTCTCTGGTTGTATTTGGAGACCACGATTGCATTTGTGGTTTTTGCTGCGTTAACGAGTTTAATGTTGCCGAAGGAGCCATATACTAGACGTAGACACAACACGAAAATGGGTTTTTATGCAAGATTTGATGATAACTTAAAACAGGGATTTGGATTGTTACACATACGGATAGGTTCTTACTTTCAATACCCCAATTCATTCACAAACTACTAAATATACAAAAAATGCACCAGAATACCAAATCATAAATAAATACTTGTTTCTTGTGGTTAATTTTGCGTATTACAAAGCACATGAGTGTATCTTCCGGCACAAGATTTGACTGCTTTCAGCTATATTAAGTAATGCGTTAAACTGACTGACCAGCAATCTGGATTGGATTTTAATATAAACGCATAGTAAAGTAGTATGTGGTTTTACAAAGAATGAACAGAATCTTTGGCAAAGTTGGGCTTTTTTGTACTGTCAAGTATTTGCCTTGTCATGCGACGATTACTTTTGATTTTCATTGTACCTTGACTGTTGCTTCTTGCTGTTTTGCTACTGCTGTGTTATTATTTTTGTCACTGTTTAAAGAAAGGTTTGCAGCTAATTACATGATACGGGCTTTGTTAAATCATTTTAATAGCGGGTCTACACGGTTTGCAGTAGTTCTTTTTATTACACATATTTACAATTACAAATTATATCCATGCTTTATCCAATGCACATATTTTCCATCATCTAGGAATTGTGTAATGTAGGTAATTGGTAAAACTGTAAAAAAACCTGCGTCTGTCACTTTCAGTTTTTATCTTGAGTCTTTTAATTTTTCATTACAGTTTGCTGACTGATGTTGCTAGTGGGCGTATTTAAACAATTACTTTTTATCTACGAATTTTAGAACCTATGATCAACGTACTATAGAAATGTGTGCTCCTACATTTTCAATCCGGTTCGACGTATAGTCTGTGTGCTTAATCGAGTTTTTAAAGTTTTTCAAAATCTCTCAACATTTAGACAAATATTCAGGTGCAATAAACACGCGTCGCGTTCTTTTGTGTACCAGAACTCTCCCTTTCTCAAAAGCTCGAATACAAACGTAAACCTAGTTTAGACAGTCTTACAGTTTGCTGTCCGCAATAATACAAGTCTTTGTTTTTGGGAAAAGCTGCTACATTTTACGCATTGTCCCAATGCATTCATCCATTTTGTCGCCTTGCTCGATGTCAACTCTAACCATATAACAAGAATATGTAATGCTTTCTTAAGATTGTTTTAGTAGTTGTCATAATATGTCCCTTTATAATCAAAGGTGGTTTGAGACTTTACACTTTAATGCAAAATTTACTACTTTGGTATGATTTCAGAAAGTTTCCATTTAGCTTGTTGGCCTCAAGATAATTTAACTTGTTACTGACTTTTATTGCATTGGCAATCAACTAGCTGATTGTGATTGCCGAGCACATGCCCACACATTATCACTTGCATAACGAAGACGGTTGACTATTGACAATGTGCGTTGTTGATCATCCAGTCTATTTTTGAGTCATGGAGTTGTTGATGAGGAGAAACCTACATTGCAATTGTCTCCACATTCCACATGTAGTTTGTGTGTGGCAATTGGTACATCTTCAAAATTTTGCATAATTTTAGAACTTAATTAATTAAGGTCATCACGAGTACGTAATCATTTCAAATGGTTACATATCAAAATTGTGTTCAACTATCATTCGTTTCATTATTTTGATCAATCATTTTCAAAAGAGAAACTGATAATCAACCAACTACTGATTTACAAGGACGATCGACGTATTTATTTAGTGCAAGAAATGTACCCTTTAGTTGAAGTGCTACAATTCGCACCTAACTACTCAAATTTTACGATTTGTGCATACTATTATGATTTTCAAAAAACTGTTTTAAAAAGTTTCAACAATAAACATTCTGTTTTGCTAAATTGTCATAAGATTCCTTTTGACTTATTTCCGTACACAATAACTGTGCATAATGCTTACTTTGGAAGATTTTAAAAAAATGCTTCCCAAGTAAGTTACCTAGACTAATAGTAAGAATTGAAATTTTTGAGATTATAAACCAACTTTTGCCACCATATTTATTCCATAATATGCAATATATAGTTGTAACGCTAGCATCTAAACTAAAATCATCACTAACAAAACTCTCATGATTAAAAGCTTTAGTAATGATTAAAAAGTTTAAACCTAAAAGTTAGAACTTCGGACAATAAAAATATAGATTCAGGAATTCATATGGTTGAATAAAATTTATTAGTGAAACTCTAAATAAACAAAGTAAACCATCCTTCCATTAAATCGATGTAATAACTAATAATTACTTAAACAATGTGTGTTGAATTCTCCAAAAAACCTAAACCATGAAACGATATTTGCTCAAAATTGAAATGTGAAAAATACGCAAAAGTAATAAATGTGTAAACTATAGAGTATGATAGCCATCTCGCCCCCAAATTATTCATTTATTTCGTCGAACTCTAATAATTATCTTCGCCACAAAAGGCATCTTCTTTACAATGTAAAAGTTTATAATAAACCTTTGAAGAAAGCCTGAATTGTAGATTTTTGCTTATGTATTACTTGCAAAAAAGATTTATTACGTACATATCCCTGCCCACGTTGTTGAACTCGAAAAAGTTGGCAAAAAGTTCAAAGCAAATCTTTTATCACTTTCGTGATCACTTAAAATGAACTTGTTGTTACGTATTATAAAATTCTTTTCTATTCTTGAGTTTTATCGTTTGCTTGAGTAACATTGTTTTCCGAAAATTGATAAAGGGTGCTTTTAATCCTTAGAATGCTACCAGAAGCCCTTGACATTTAAGCATTAGCTCATGACTCATGAAAAACAATCAAACAGTGATTCATAACAAGATTCGCGTATATTTACTGTTCAAAATAAACTATTGAGTCAAATTTCAGCTTTAAATGTCGCGTGCTTTTTGTATTTCTTATAAATTGCATCCATCAACAAATTTCCCATACCGCGGAACGGAATAAAATAAAAATAAAATAATAAATTTAAAAAATTGCTTAGTTTGCATTCGCTGAAATCTAATGTACAAACTTGTGATACCGAAACTAAACATGAGCAAATGCAAGATGAAATTGGAAATTACTGCAAAAACCGACACAGTTTATGTATTGTATATCTGGAGAAATTGCAATAAATAATAACATTATTATGAGGGATTTTGTTCACTTTGCGTTTGCTGAAATCTGTCCTATTATATTATTCTGCCAATTGTAGTGATCTTGCTATAGAGGAACAAACAATTCGAGTCTAGTAATCTTCTTAGCAACCAACATTCCTGATCTCTGTATGTATTTCAACGCAAAAAATCGGTTGATTGGCAGTTTATTCGTCTTTTGAAATATAATTTCTGGTTCTTTCATTAACTGTTTCAAGAATAGATGCAATGCTCTTTAAATGAAGGAATATTATTATTCTCATCCATGAATTAAACTTCAAGGAAAATACTAATTGCATACCCACAGCACGTACATTGATGAGTCTACTACTGCAATATACATTACTTTTTATAAGTTTGCACATCCATTTAAATCTGTCCGTAAGCAAGTGTTTTTTTATATTTAAAATGTCCATGACCAGAAGCTCTTAATGAAAGTAAATAGGATTGCTGGGCATTTGTAATTTTATTGTATTTGAGAAGAGAAAAACTTAAACTTAAGGAAATTAGTAAATTTGTCGAATATAATATGCTGCTGAAATGTTTAATTCATCTCACCCAATGTTTTTAGGTTCACATTTACGCTGCAATGAATACTGCTCTACATGTTTTTTTCTCAGGATTTTTAAGTGTCCGAGTTATTTTTGCTGTAAAGCATTAAAGTAAAACTGCAATGCCTTTTGTAAATTTTAAATAAAACTTGAATGCACACAACTAATGAAATATTTAAACACTTTACAATTTATTGGAACTCTAATAAAAGTCTCACATACACAATTTCAAAAGACATCATGAATACTGTTGGCATGTTTTATTTTTGGTACATTACATGACTATCTACAAAATTGGCATACATCATTACAATTTAGCAATAGTAAATTATCATTATAGTAGTAGTATCGTTTTGAATCTATAATCACTTAATTAACGGAGATCAGATTCAAGAAATTTTCTGAGCAAATCTAACGTTACAAATTGATTACAAAATAATAAATGTTCAAAATCATTTCTGCGCAATTTTTAATGAATTTTCAATGATTTTTTAATATCAGCCTCAGATTAACGTATAATGAATTTAGCTAATAAAAACAGATTGCTTTAAAGTCAACATATTGTCCATGACGTTTACATTTAAATCAGAAAGTGTCCATGAGATTCATCTCCATGAAGAAAGCTATGCCGATGGAAATGTGAATGACAGAGTAGCTTCCAACTAAAATGAACAGGTATAGCAACATCTATCACAACGTTCGAAATATAGAGCTTCAACGTAGCGCGATGACATTTCCAGATTTGAAATGGAACAAGAAAGGAGAGCTATTAGTAAAGCTACATAGGCTTTGTTTTACCTAACTTATTTTCGGCTAAACAACGCACAACAATATTATAGACGATGCTTTATGTAACTTAGACTATTTCTGTTATTTTATTAGCAAGTCGCATTCATATAATTATAGCACATTAGTTTGAGATGAAGCAGACTGTTTTAGCATGACAGAATACATTTTTAAAATTTTAAAATAACATAGGGTTCAAGGTTCAACGAGTAATTCAAACTGTTCAGTTGTTTCTATAAATTGGAATGCTTGAGATAAGATTTGGTCGATTTTCAATTCACTGCACACGAGGTCGTTAACAAATGGATGAAACAAGCTGGAATCATACTGTAGAATTTTATGTCGAAAATTCGGTGATTTCATAAAATTTAATAGTCTTAACAAAGCATAACATTTAATAATGGTCAACAGGGTGAATTATACGACATAAGCAGTGTATCATAACTTATGGTACCAGCGCCAACTCATTACTATTTTTATAGATGCCTATTGAAGGAATATTAATGTATTCAAAGAATGATAGTCTTGGGTGTGTAGTTATAGGAGAAGCTTGTATTGGAACTTGATTAATAGAATGTAGAATTAAATAACAGTACAAGTATATATTATTCTATCATCGGTTTATATAACATTATTAGGTATGCTCAACATCAACATGTTTATTATCAAAAGGATTCACAACACTTTGAGGGTAATTGATTTCTTCTTTCACTCTGAGACTGCTACACTGCACAAATTACATTGATGGTGTTTCGTATTGGATCAAAAGATTGATCCATTTGAATTATTATACAGCGCATAGTCTAGAGTGCTACCGAAATCAGTTTTTCCTTGTCATAATAATTATAACAGTTACATATAATTAAAGCTTTGAGTTTTGAAACTGCTGGCTCATTAACAAATCCATCATAAAACTACCGTGATTGAACCCTAAATAATTGCTTACTGTTATGAATCATATTTACAAGCTACAACAATCCGGAAAAGTAAACACGCATTTTTAATGCTTTTGGAGAAATACGAGTAATAAGTAAATAGCTTTAAGGAAGTTTTCCCTTTCTGTAAACTACATGCTGTACATTGCTTTGTAAGTTACTTATCGTATAATATATTTTCTAAATACAAGATTAAATAAGTAAAGTTTGTTGGCCTCCCATCCATAACCTCGTTAATAATAATATCTTTGGTTTGGCGTGGTTTCTGACTCTAAAGGGTCATATTTAATTTGTACATTTGATGACTTAAATAAAGTGTTAATCGTGTCAAAAAATTACACAACTAAATGTAAATGGGTTCATCATTTCCCCATCCTGTCAATGCAGACAAAAAAATAAACGGAGTCTAAAAGTTTCGTTGTTTCAGTAATTCAAAATCAATGTACAACTATGTATGGTATCGCAAGAAATATATATTAATCACATTATAAAAATATACACACATAATATGTCCATAACAACCAAGGTTACAGTTTAATGTTTACTAAGATACTTATATTATAGTTAATAAATTAAATCCAAATAACTATTAGATGTATTAATTAATGCCCTGTAATGAATCATCGATATACACATACTTGAACATATACTCTAAAATCACACAGACACATAAATACTAAACATGCGCTGAAAAAATTACTTCTACAATATACTATTTGAAAGAAATTAGTGCCTTTTTGTACACATTGGTATACAACTTCAATCTTTCAACGAAACCTTTGCTTGTAGCGTATTATAATAAAACATGTCAAAGAGATGTAAACATACATGATCACCGTGAAACACACAAACTAAATCTACCAACTTTTGACGAAATCCTTTCATAATTTTTATGTAAATGTAGAAACAATTAAAAATGGCTAGAAATGTTTATAAAGAAAATAGTCCTGATTCCTAACTTTATTCTTAAGCATGAATTAAGTAGCTGAATTTGAATTTTTCAAATCTTTACTCATTTTTATGGAAAGACGGGTCCTACATTTATCTATATTATATAGTAATAAAACTGGCATGTATTTTAACCATTATATTTTAAAAGTTTCTATTGTACACAGTTATTTCTTTATTGGAAAAAGTTGTTGGTATCTAGAATAGTTTTGTTTAATTTCTGTTGTTAATGTATCCTCTAGATTATCGCTTTTGTAAACAGTCAGTCAATTGCTGTGGAGTATTCTGCTTTTCATAAATACCTTCCTCGATTCCTTTCAATCAAACAACCTATGATTCAATATGTTTAATGTACATATTATGCTTGTGGTTGACATTTCAATACATCTGACCCAAAGTGTTTTAAAAGGCAAACTCCCTGAACTTCTGCTTTGAACTGGAAGAATGTTTTAGCTTGACTTGAAGTAATTACTTAGTGACTGATTACTTACGTCACGGAGGGATTTATCGAAATTCAATCATACCTTACACACGTATTTTATTAATTTGTATTGGCAGCTGCTGTATTTCATGAAAACGCTTTGTTGTGATGATTAAGTAGTGCATTTTAAGTAAATGTGCATTGCTTTCTGGAGAAAGTGCTGCTAAAAGATTACATCTCTTATAAAAGGATTTCATCTGTTTAATTGTAATTAGTTGGCATTTTAAAACATGTACGCTTCACGGGGCTGTAATTGCTAAGCCTCTTCACCAATGTTCCGGAACAGACAAATAGTGAACGCCACGCCCAAAATCTAATGTAAAAGAAATATTAGCGCCCATTAACTAATTAGTTCGGAAAAAGTAATGAAGTATTAATATTAATATGTTATTCTTCTATAGTAATATCACATACCTGAAGAATAGCTAATCCACCAGTGGTCCCTGCCAAAATGAGATTGTGAAGAGAGTACCACGTACTAAGCTTATTCCAACATCCCTGAAAGCATAACAGAAATTTGATATGATTAAAACTAGCACGACCAGGAGAGGTAGCTTGAAAGTTGGGAACTAGTTGGACGTACGTGTGAATTCAGGCTGTCACTAGACTCCAATGGGTCACTTGCTTGGCATTTAGCTGGATCTTTTGGCTTAGACTCTTTCCACGGATATTCATGCAGCCACTAGTGATAAAAATGTTAGTTATTTATTATTTATGCAAGAAATTTTTGCTCTAAACTGACCGGAAAATTTCTCCGTATATACTACTTTATGTATTCATTTGGCAGATGAGCTTTCTATTTATAAACATCTCATAAACACTTTCTACTAAGAAATCAAATTCATACCTCTTGGCTCTTGTCTTGAACACAGCAAGTAACAGGAACCCGTTGATATCCTTTATTCGCCAAAGTTTTGTTCACCCATTTACTGTGAGTATAGTCCTGAGATCCTTCGATTCCGCAACACTCCAACTACAAATTATGATAAAAATGACATGATCAAATTACGAGCATAGATATAAACGTAAGATTTTTCTGTGTGAAATATCAACTGAATGAACTGCCGCTGGCAAATGGCAAGCCTGTCCTTTTGTGAGATTACGAAAAACAAAATCTTGTTACTGGGAAAATACATAATAAAAGAGAAAGCTTAGAAGTACTTTCCCCTTTCCTTTTATAAAACAAAATTGGAAAGTAACACGAGAAAATTCTTCCTTGCTCCGTCAATGCATATACATGATGGAATAGAAAATGAACCGTGGCACATTTATTCCCTGCTTCTTGTGACGGAGTCTCCGTCACGGAGAGCTGTGTTGCCTATGAATTTGTGCATTTCTCTATCAAATTATTTGGAACTCCGTCCTTGTGCTTACTTACAAATGCGTACAAAGATAAAAGAAACTAAAGCACCTTTTTGCTCCTTTGATGTGCCAATTGAAATTGAAATGTGATTATTCTTCTAAAACCGGTTCTAAGAAGCTCGTATTTCTCAATCTTTTAGTCGCATTAAGTGTAGATTATAATGCCGTATTTTATTGATCACTGGTTCTTGCATCCTATTACTAATCACAATTTATCGTTACTATTATAAATGTTTTAAATAAAGACCAAGTGAAAGTGGATAGCAATATTTAGTATTTATACGCGCTACAAAATAACAAGAAATTGAAGAAACGCTTTAAGTAAAATTTTGCCAAATCTAAATTTACATGACTATAGTATAGTAATATTTGTTATTACACTCATATTATGTTTGAATGTAACAAATTTTATTAACAATTTAGAAAACTGCTTACCTCATACTGAGTAAAATCCAAAGATTCGGTGAAAATTTCTTGCATTTCCATTCCATAATCGTTGTCCAGTTTGATTTTGAGATTTGTTCGAACTTCGACGGGAAAGTAGAACCGAAAGTACAGACAAATCAAAGCCGCAGCCGTTTCCACCAGGAAAACAAGTAGCAGGCAAAACACATACTACAAATTAAACAAAAGTAATTAATTTACTACCACACTTCATTGTGTGTACCTTATGAGTGTTTGCATTCATAAAGTAAACAGTAAAGCTATATTTTGTAACAGGTTTTTGAGCCTTCATTTTCATCTCTTTTTGCCCTCGGGAAAGCTTTACACCTGTGCTTCCAAGGAAGAAATGATAAAATATATATTTATTTACAGAATCGACTAATGTGCGCACTACACTGATGTAGACCTCAAGTTGTTGTTTACACAAGAGCATCTTTAACATCTCATGTTTTCTGTTTATCAGAAGATGAAATGAAAGCTTTGAAATCATAACATAAAAGTCACAGGATGCGGAATGACGATCCCTTTTAACTCTGATTTTGACTGTACCATATTGCTTTTTCGTTGTCATTTTGATTTCTTACTGATGCCTTCGTTTCATTCCCCTCTACTTTTAAATCTTTTGGTACTTTAGGATAAGGTTTGGTAGATGTTGAGAAGGGAAGTCAGATATTTATAGCCTCTCTGTAAGAAAAAGTTTTAACGTACCGTGCCAAGCATGCACTTGCTGTCCTGAAGAGCTCCACAGCAGCCAAAAAATCCAACAAAGAGAATGAAGCCACCCAGGCCAATACAACCAAAGGCAGTATATTGGACAATCTCTTGTGGTAAGGCGGCTGTCGTGAGCATGGTGAAGTAGGCGCTATAAGCCTGGTCGTAAAGGAGCACCACACCCAGAGCTACCATTGCACATCCTGAGAACTGTGAGACAAGAGAAAGCAAACACATTATTACTAGAGCTTTCCCAAGAAAAGGAAAACTACACGTGGAAATGGTAAAAAGGGTAAAAGTAATCATTTTTAAGCTTTCAGCACACACCGAACTCGTAGAATTTCCTCTTTTCCTTACGCGTCTTGGCGTGAACAAGTAAATAGTAACTTACGTACAGTAAATTTGTGGTTCTTCTGCAACTGTTGTAAAAATGTAATAATATCTTTATAGCTATAGTAGTGTGTTGCTTCCGATGTACGATTCATTTTTTACTGCAAATAATAACGATAATGATATCGACTCTCGTCTTCCAACCCACCAAATGTCTTACTCGCCTGTTGATTTTTGCTTTTTATATTAGTTATGCTTCTTATTGGGATAACGAAAGATGAAATATTACTGACATTTATCAAATATCAAACCTCTGGAGTAAAGCTGCATATATTACTCGCTTAATAAACACATCATTTTACATACTTCTCTTGACCAGCAATCAAATTTGTACATTAAAAATCATGTACATAGTGTAGAATTACAAATTTTGAATTACAGATGACATGTTTGCAAAGAAGAGAGATACAAAATCAAAAATTACTAATTACAAACAAAAAAGTACATATACAAAGGCATTCTTTTTCATCATTTTAAAAACTCAAATCAGCATTTTTGCAGAAAACATGCGTTTTTTTCATTTCAGTAGCAGTGCACTTTTCCTACAGGGAATAGCAGCATAATATTTTAGTTACTGCTAACAGCTATGCCATTTCTATACCTCGGCATCATTATCGACATGAAAAACGATGCTCTTGGGAACAGGAAGATGCTTTCAGATGATTATATTAACCCGCGTGTGTAGATTTATAGGAAGCCAATATTTTCATCGCATTTCTCCACCTCTTCCTTCGCTCGATTTACTGGATTTTTACATGTAAACGGGCTTTGACCAATAATAATATGATTCACATGGCCAATTCATCGCGTATTTCTCTAGCAAATATGCCGAGAGAGTTAATGCTCACCGCAAGTGAAGCACCGAAATGTAGGCCTAATATCCGGAAAAACTCACCTCACACATCTTTCCCTTGTTTTTTATCTCATTTGATATGACAAGATATGATCAATGATTATACAACTTTATTCTGTCGATCTCCGTTAAAGTATGAACTTGCTAGCTTTCCTTTTACGAAGTGCATTTTGTTTTCCCTTTTGCATATAATTTGAAGTTGCCAGAGCTTAAAGAAATTCTTTAGTTGTGCTTCAGAGTACTAGTACCTAACTCTTCGTACTGCATACGAATAAAACGCTTCACATGGGAATTGGAATGTATGGTTATGACCCATAAAAACACACATACGTGGATACGTCCATTGCTTGGTTAATGCATGAAAAAGAAACAAGTTCTGAGAAATTATTGCCTTTGTACGAGATGCCCCACTGGTTTCCCTACTTTCTTCAACATACATAGTACGATATGGGCAATGTAGATGCTCTAACTGAATAAAGAAGAACATTATCATTTTTATCCTTGTGAAAGCAGTCAAATGCCAGAGTGTATTTGTCTGTTCTATAACGCATCATGGGACGTGTGGCCGCAAATCCTCAGAAGTTGTGTGTTGTGTTGCAAAAATAATGAAAATATAAAAGAAAAACATGAGGATAAACTGGTTGGTTGGAATAAGAAAATATGTAGTTTTAGGTGGTTGTTCAGTTGATTCATGAAGTTGAAAAAATAAAAATACATGATAACATGATGAGTACGCTTGTGTTCCATATCATTGTATACATGGTTACAAACCCAGAATTTTGTTGGTTTTTTAAAAAATAAGGCTTACTTTTTGCTCATTCATTCCAAACATTTAAAATATGTTTAAAATGAATATAAACATTAAACTCGTTTTATGTAAAATATACAAAGTTGTTGTCCAGGAGAACTACCGACAATGCAATGCAGTTGGACCATTTCCAAAAACTTGTGAACATGAATTGAATAGCTAAGTACAAACAGTTAAAATTTATAAAGTGAAAGCTATGAAGGACTTACCCAAAATATAATGTTAAAAAATATGACGAAAGCTTTTGAGCATTTGGGTCCACAACATCCAGCCATTTTGAAGGACTTTCAGGTAATCAAGCTTGCACAAAATATCTGAGCTAATGTAAAACTTATTCAGGGATAGTCGATGTATCGTTTTGTATTCTCATACGTTTTTGTGTAAACGATTCGTTACATATAACGAATGAATGGAGTCCACACAAGAATTTGAGTGAACTCTGACTCCAGTTGATGATAAGTTGAAAATTGGTTCTTCACTTTTTAGAGAAGCAAACCAATTAAGGAGAAGCGTTTTCCGACGTTTTTTTATTGCTGTGTTCACAAAATCGGTCTTGTGTTTTTCTTAAAGTTCTTTGTCTATTAAACAAACGAACACAATTTCGCCACACCAATCCAAATGCGCACAATAATAACGAAAAAAACACTCAAACACTTCCGTTTCAACAACGTTCCAGCACAAACGTTACACAACCGTTCTTCAGAGTACTTCAATCCAACCCATTCCTTCTTCTTGCTCTTGCACTTCCACATCCACCACTGCTTTAAAACTTGTAAATGACTACGTTTGCCTGTAAAACAAGAAAGTAAAGCAAAAGGTTTAGTTTTTTGTCTAAATCGATTAAGGAGGCGTTCCGTGGTTTTAGCTTGTATCATCATCGGCGCCTCAACTGGGCTCCATCAATCTCCCTACACCCAACTTTTCCTTTAAAGTACCAACACGAATTATGTCTCTCTTTGTATCTTATAGCTTTAATGCCCCCGGTTTCATTATAACCCCTTATTACCAGACGTGGCAGAAAATTATGCATATTATGTGAATAACGTGAAAAGTTAGAAATGATTCATACGTCGAAACCATGTCTGAAAGTTTGAAATGACAAAATTAAAAATCAAGTATTATCGCCGTCACTCATTTGTTATTCAACAAAATGCTGCAAGATCGGCAGTTTGATCGTAGATTTAGTAAAGGAGGGCAGGTATAAATAGTCTCCAACAACTACAACACGAACTCTTTCTTGTCACCCTGTCATTTTAGTGTATTTCTATTTATGTGCGTGCTTCTCCTGGATGGAGTTGAGTGATAAAATATATGTCGTAAGTAACAAAGTACCGAAGGTGGGGAAGCCTTCAGCAACTTTTCAACTCGTTCGTAACGGAAAGAGAGAATACCGATTAATAATTCAGTTTCTGGGCCATAGGTAGAATAACAAGTAGTATTTCGCTTCTGTTTTATGTCTGCTTGTCCAGGAACGGTTCAATAGACCGGTAGTGGTAGAACATGTCCGCAAATAATGCAAAGCTCTAGGTGTCTTTGTGTACGTTTTGGTGCGTAGTAAGCACTTAGGACAGGTAGTGGAGCCGTAGTCAAGTAGTTGTTATGTTCATCTTTGAGTGTTTTTTAAAATTAACTTCTACTACCACATCTGTACAATTGTAAAACGGTTTACCAAGGGAAACGCCAAAATGAGATCTCATGTACATAAACGTGTAATTTTTTTGTACTAAACCGCATTATTCCTTTTCTCTTTCACTCATACACACTCCTGCCAAGTTCACTTGTACGTAACAAGACAGCAAAATAAAGCAATTCTATATGTTGCGTGTAATATATTTATGTTGATTACATTACAAACTATCTCCTTCCCTATTGAAAGGTAGGAAACCTTCTATGTGTCTTTGGAGTCTTTACTTATTTTGTCGAAAGGGTAAGCTAAGCTAAGTGTATGTATTTGTTGCAGCAAGCCAATATCGTCGGAAAAGAATGGAAGAAGGGTTACATAAAATGAACGAAAGGAAATAGGGAATTTATACGAGTACCGGTCCAAAACGTAGACCGGAAATGAAAGGAAAAAAATGAGTTACCTTATATCAAAGTACGTCATATCAAGCCCTTCTTTATTCCGCCACACTGCACACTTAGCTGTATCAAGCCGTTAAGTCGTAGCCGTGATCATGAATGATGCAAGCATGAACCTTTGCATGCATGAACGAAGTAAACCTACTGTTTTGTGGAGGGAGCCGCGGCTTATAATATTGTGGCTTATTGTATGCTTGTTTTGTATTCTAATGAAAAAACAATGAATAGGTTTAGAGTTGGTTTAATACACATTCTTATCAGACTTGATGGAGTCCTTGTTTTGTTTTTGGAGAAAAAAGAAAAAAGATAGAAACTTCTTATGTTTAAAACAGTTATTGTTCTTTCAGACTAATCCCATTGCATTCAATGTACGTAGCACTTTTCGCGTTTGACAAATTCTCTTCTTTTTTAGGGTTAGCATTGTATACAACTTGTTCTATATTTTTGCTAGGTTCACTAAAACTTTTATGCAAAACTACGCAGCACAAATTATTACGTGCAATCCAATTTGTAGGTATTCATTTTGTGCAAATGTCTTGCAACTTCTTATAAAATTATGTTCCTAAATAAAACGTTACTCATCCAAAAACAAATTTTATTTCAAAATTAAAGCAATTGTTGCCCTGTAAACGAGTATTTTAAAGCTAAAAATTATTCCAAACAAAAAATAATACATTGTATTGTAACATGATACAATGTGGTAAACAACTTGGCTCAAATTATTGATAGAAATCCTATTAAAACTTTTAACATTGCTTCATTCCACTATTTATATTATGGTTTAATATAGTAGCATAGATTCATGAATTTCATGTTTGCTTCGCATTGCTTCCAATGCATATTACTATTACAAACGACAATAGTGGTAAATGCTAGTGAATTAGTTTTTACATAAAACGAAAACAGCAATAACAGAGCCGAACTAATATATGCAAAAGGGATAATCCCATTAATTAGTCAACCTACAGAAATGGAACGTCATTTCAGTCAGAAAACCATAGAGATAGGTTTTACAATATTAGTCTCGTTGTATTGAATGTATTATAATAGAAAATACGGATCCATAAAATTATCTTTTCTCTGTGGGCATTGCAAATTTTTGCATGTGTTTAAACTCAGTTACATTGGTTCAAAATGCATCTTCCACATTAATGACCTCTACTCTAGAATTTAAACATGATTTATAACAAAAGTGATGATGATGATGACACGATAATGATACCAGAAATGATGACACATACTCACTAATTTCATTTCACATGAACAAATTTCCTAGCTATTATATCCTCCAGGTTTACTCTTCCTTTCACTGTTGTGATAGAGTAAAATTTTTCGTACCGTCAAAACTAACCTCTTTAACGTTATCCCTTTGCTTACGCAACACCTTTCTCTTGTTTTTCTAGGGAGGAAAATTGAGTTGTGTGTGATCCTATGATTTGTTTCAGTAGTTTGGAGTCATTTCCTTATAGGTAATATTAGTTGAAAGAAGATATCATAGACATGAAATTATTGGGTGTATAAATTGTATGAATATCAAAAGAAGTGCAATTCTCAAAGGGTTAAAAATACCCTAGCAGACGGAAAAGGGTGTGTCTTAATGTACTATTTTTGGAAATCATGGCATTGGCATTCAGCATCTATGCATGAATGAATTGCCTACATAGTTTTATCTTGACATGAAAAGGAAACGTTTACGTAAAGGTGAGGGTCAATCTGTTCTCGTGTTCCAGCATTTGCACCGATTACCGGATCCTAAATTCTATTGTAATTAATGTTTTCAAACTCGTTAATATATGAATTCAGTCTGTAGCCAGATACTTAGAATAAAATGTACCTATCATGCCTTTATGATCAAGCATATGATGATAATATAGTATAGCAGGACATAATATATAACTTTATGAATAGCTTTTCCTTTTATCTTTTTGTGCTATCTCACAAAAGGTTTCCAGCAGCATCACTAGTCATAGTGCCGTCAAGGTTACCATCTAATGATATTTTAACTTCCTCTACAAGTCACGAACACAAAATTGCTCTTTTATTCGCTTTCCGGTGTAAATATAGACTAAAAGTTATTTTTAGCATCCAATTCCCATTAGCTTTGAATTTGTCCTACCTCAATGTGTTTTGCAACCAAGATTCAACCAGTTGAGGTCAAACAAGGTAACAAAAATGACGGCAGTTTTTTATTATGTATTTGAGGATGATTTGTAAATTTTCGAAAAAATATTAGTCTACAAACTATGCATATGTAATGAATTATTCGTAAACTTTGGATATCATATGAATAAAGATAAAGAAGACTTTGAACTAACTCGCGTGCTCATCATATCATAAATATTCCCGATTTCATTCTGATTGCTGTAATTATTGACATGAGAAAATTTCAAAATGGATAATTTTCCACCACCGTTGCAAACATATCTAGTTTCTTGTAAAATGTGTAATGTATAAAGTAAAGTGCATGTGTAGTATGTCATATGTAAAAACTGAGCTTTGACTCTCTTCTCGTGGAAATTTTGTACGTTTTCTTACCATAAATGGTAAAAAGTAGATGTTCTACTTGTATACGCAACGCAAAAGCTACCTACCCATCTGTCCTGATAGAATACCAAAACTCGGCTTGATTGCATTGTTTGACTTTACACTGCTTAGTGCTTGTTACACCCCTAGTTTTTCAAATGCCTGGGTGTTTCGCAGTGTACTACTAGAGTAAGTCCAAGCTAAAAATGTTAATATTTATGTGTAGATCTCAGAAAGGAGAAAGATTCTTTCTCGTGTAAACAGTGAAAGTAGTAGCTTATAAGTTAGATGGTGTTTTGAAGGAAGAGAAAGCAAAACTCATGATGTTGATGGCTTATAGAATTACAGCTTCGTATAACTACTAGAAAATCGAGATCGGTGGCAGTTTCAGATCTTTCCTCTTCTGCAAACTCCATACCATCAACTCTCATTTTTTAATGGAAACTTTGGGATGGGAAAAGTAGGCATCGGAGCAAGAACCATACAGAGAAAGTGGAAGAGGAGATGATGAAAGTGGAAACTGGTAGTACACATGTGTATATATGTATGATTCTGTTCTATAAGTCATTGTTGCGTTGTTGGTATAAAGTAAACCTATATAGTAAGAAGTTAAGTATGGACACCTAGCCTTGTGTAGTTTGCTGAAAAAGCAAATATAGCAGACAATGTTGGAGGTAAGCATAACTATGTACATACTTAAGTTTGTAGTGAGAGAATGGTGGGAAGCAAGAAGTACAACAGACAGTCACCACATATTACGTACGATCACAAAAAGAAGCAGAGAAAGAACTGGTTGCTAGTTTCCTTTCCTTTTGCATATAACTTTTAGCACAAACCTATATTATTTCTACTATATTGGTTTGGTAGTTTCTACCAACTCTGTTCATGCCTCACTCTCCAGTAAAACTCTGTAGACTAGACATTTACGCTCTCCTGAATACTTGGGAAAAGCCCTGGCAAGAGAATGAACGGAGAGAAAGAGAAAATCGACGAAGAGGTCTGGAAATCGCGAAGAACCCCTGCTATCGACCAGCCAGCCGGAGAGACAAGTTCTTCTCCCTCTTTTCCCTTTCTTTTCATCCTTTCAGTCTGGCAAACGCTGATACCATATTATACTGATGCCTGGTTTCCATATAATAACACACCAAGTCGTTACTGCTTTTTGCCATTGCAATGCAATAGAGAATTTGTGAAGAACGACAAAATTTTGAATGCGTAGTACAACGAACTACGTGCTGTCTCCTAAAATTCTCTTATGTCTGAACTCTTAACAGAGTTCTGGTAGATTTGAGGATTCATAAAAGGCAGTAGAATGCTCCGTGAAAAGTGTTTTTAATGATAAGAACACATTTAGTCTTTCTTACCCTCTATATTGTGTGTAGATTGTAGGAAGTAAACATGCTTGCTGGGGTGGAAGTGGAAGGGAAAGGAGAAAGGGCCTGAAAATAGCAAAACACTCATAAATGAGTTCTTTCAACTGAAAGCTATTCTCACCGATGGTGCGTATGTCTCTGAATAAGGTGTACTTATTGCTTTTTGCTAGAACTTGTCCTGTGAACAATGTTAAAACTTTCGTCGTTATAAATGATGCTCGCATACAAAAGATGACATGATTTTATCATGTAGATACTTTGCCAAGACATTTGTTTGTGAAAAAAAATCTTTTTCATACTAGCTTAAAAGGTGTTGATACTGTATACATAGTATGAAAGTCTTCTTTTCATTCGCTAAACTCACGAGTTTTTGGAGAAACTTCCCTTTTCATTGACAATAACTGTCAACATACTACAACTGGACTTACATGTACCTTAAAGTTAAACAGACTATGAGATTTCTTATGTTGAATAAAATGTAGAGGTAGTTGCATAAGACCTTGAATTACATTTCAGACACTGTGCGCCATTACCCTTTAATTGTAATTTAAATTTAATTGCAGGAACCCTTTGTCTCTTATTATACTATCGTATTTATTCAGCACAATCTTTTGTGATCCCTATTTAAAGAGTTTGTATTTGAGTTTAATATTATACAAAGACATACCTAAACTACGTGCGAAAGTGAAATGAAATGAGAATACGGTTTTACTTTAGTCCATATAACCAACAAAGTCATCATAGTCATCAGTAGTGGGAAAGTGAACAAAAAAGAAATTATCAAAGGTTTTCTCTTAAAGTCATAAAATTATGTCACAAATTTTTGTAATTCGTTCAATTTAACCATTATGTTTGTGCAAAGAAATTTTTAACATATACTCCAACTCCAACTACATATTTATAACTTTTGTTAGATGACAGTTACAGAAGATGGTCACATATTGTTTCTTGACTTTAAACCAGCATTAGCATTCATCACTCTCCGTTTGTTATAGTGTTACGAAACAATGCAAACAATGTCTACCATTTTAATTAATGACTTTACCCCATTATTATTTATTCTCCAAAAGTATCGTAAAAGGTATTTGACTGTTTGAACATAATTTTTAAGAATTGGATCTAAGTGATCAATGCTAACCGATCCTCCAAAATTGCTATAAAGTACATGGGCCCTATGCAAGTGAATTCAAGCAGTATGGATGTAATACTTCAGTACAATGACTAGCCATCAGTATAAAATGACTTTTGAACGAGTTGAGATTTTTTCTGGATTACACAACGACCTTGCCATCCCATTAAACTAAAATACTTAACCCACTTATATGTCTACTCTAAATATATACATAAATACGTGCTCATTTTGCTATGGAAACAGCGAAAGTACAGTTATATGGCGCATGCAGCAGATGTAGTAGTTTTGGTCATGTCATCACGTCATTGGTTCGACCGGTTAACTGTTGCCTATTCATACTTCATACATTCAGAGCTATAGTCTATTGATGTTATTTTGTTTTTCTGTAAAGCTTATTTTCTTTTTTGTCAACTGTAGCTCAACATTGCTCTAGTTAGTCAATTGCATAAAGAGAACGGTAGTTTAAAGTCCAAACCTCTTTTGATTCAGTCGGAAAAACATTGAAACGATAAATACTACAATAATCAAAGTTCTTTAGACATAAATCATGATCTCCTGGACGTGTTCAAAAAAGACTTTACTAGTCTAAAGCACACCATATTTTCATTCATTGTACTTTTATACTAAAAACTGCAGCTACAGTATTTTTTTATCACAAAATGAAAGAAATTTTTTAGTGTCCACATTTTTACATTACTTTATGCAACAGGCTAACTTTCTTAGTACTGATAGTTTGTACATTTTGCGTTCTTCCATCATTTCGTGTTCAATACCTAACGCCTCCCTCTGGGGAATAATATTCCATGAAACATGTACTTTCTTACAATAGTGCATATTATCATCGCATCATCAACATTCCTTCGCAAAGAAATGGATGGGTTCAAAACGAGTTGTGCTGTTGTGCATGATACGTATATATCCCACATTCGACATTATAACACTTGAGGAGGGTGAATTTAATGGTAAGCAAAAAGGGAAAGTTATTTGAATTCGTCGATTGCAAGACAGTGAGCAATAAAAATCGTATGCCTTTCAAATAGCATGCATGATAAACACCAATTTAAATGATTACTGATAAATGATTGATAGCCGTAAATCGATAATTATCAATATTCCAAGAAAAAATATTTAATTTTATATAACGTAAATGTATATTTATAAAATTATTAAGTAGTTTTAGGCCTTTGGACAAAGAATAATTAAAAGTATATTAATATCAAAGTACCTGAGGAAGAGAATTTTCCAGATTTCCACGTAATTCAGTAAGGTACACGCACTGTAGGTAAATCTCTTGAGCATCGGATCAAAGAAAGCAAATGACAAAAGGAAGATGTAAGAGAGATTTCAGCATCCTCTCCATTTCAAGTGTTGATCCCGCTTGTAATGAACTGCTTTTCTAGATCATTTGCACAGTTACTTCTGGCTTGACGAAAAACAGTTTAAAGTTATAATTTTCACAGGATTCGTTATAACTAGACACTTTCTAGGCAAAAGTGACTGAATATTGTTTTAAACGGTATAGCTTTGACTTTGTGAATTTGACAGTGGCAACAAATCCAAATTCTTTGGGAAGAGAAAATGCTTTCTCCTATCACGCTCGCAAGACAGAGGAAGTAAAAGGAGTTGCCTCATCTACCCGAGTGTTTTCGGTTATAGCTTCCTTAAACCCCTTCCTTTTCAACTTTGGAATCTAGATGGAAAAAGTCACGAATCTCTGGCATCGATGCTCGCTTCGTGAAACACAATCGACGACTGAAGAACCTCTTTGATCTTCTCACTCTCACTACCAAGCAGGCGATGTTGTTCAAGTTGGCTTCAAGCGACCGAGTCCTTCCCATCCACAACGCACAACCTGTGTCTCCGCTTACTTTCTTTTCTCTTTTCATGCACGCATGCGGTATTCCAGTTACAATACAATAATGCAGCCCAACTCGTACTCTTTGCTATGTGGAAATTGGAAACAAAATAGTATGTGATATGGTATTCCATCAGACGCTGGGACCTGTAACCGCCTTAATGATATACGTGCTTACTACTGCATATTATGAGTTCAAATTGGTCTACACGAACATGCTAAAACTTTCCGTTTTATGCTTGTTTAATTTTGAAACATTTCAACTTGTACTGGACACAGACACAACCTTTGTTTGGATTCTACGTTTTTTACCTGAAAATGCAATGCAACCGTACATGCATTTACCTCAGGATATTGAGTTTATGGAATGCTTTTCTTTTTCATTAAGACTTACAAAATAATAATACAACAAGCCATTTCGAGTACTAGAGAGTTTCACGTGTTTATTAAAACCATTTATAGCGTTCAACAATAAAAATTTAACTTAACAATCAATGGTCTTACATTTCACAACGCTTAATACTAATTTAATATTCTAAAGTAAGCCTAGCTTATATACTATCAATATATTGCAATGAAAATATAGATTTAGTTGTAAACGTTTTTCCTTCATGAAAGCACTTGCATTAGTTGCAGTAATGTGTAAAACTTACCATTGCAGGAAGTAATGAAGTACTATATTCTCTCACTTACATAATTCAGCTATTTCAGCAAGGAAAGAAAAGTGCAGCAGCATGTTCCCCGAGAAAATCATGTTATGTCACGATGACAAGATCTGGAACCGACTTCGATAGTATCGAGAAACAACTTTTAAAACTGGCATTCGATAATACATTCACTGAACTGACGAGAACGAAATAATATTGTGAATGAATCACAATTCTCTGAAACACAATTTTAGAACCCCTCGATAGCTGCTACGATGCCTGCATTCCTTCCCACGATGCAACTGCTCTTGTAAAAGTTGCAATGGTCAAATGTGAGTGGTTTCGCTATGATTTTCATGATATTCATAATTGAAAATTCGTTAGTTTGTTCAAAGTTCGACCATTCAGCTGTAAAATACCCGTCAAGACGACCATATAAACATGCGTTTATCAGCGACATTTTTTCTGCTTTGGAGTACACCCACACCAACAATACAGCATTCATAATTTTTAACAAGAGAAGTCCTCAGCTAGCCAATTGCTTCCTCTCCTCCGCATTTCCTCCTCCGAGATATTACAATAAAAGCAAAAATGAAATGGATTGACAGTCAAAACAGGTTTAGTAAACAAAAGACTATAATTGAAATTGCAACATGAAATCTTGTCCCCGTAAGTTTATGCTTTCACTTACTACAGTCTGAGAGGTTAACCACAACTGGGATAGAACCAATCATGGTCTTGATCTGCTAAAAATAATGCTTTGCATACCATACCGAAACAGCAACTCACATATGTACACCAACCCCGCAGCTGCATGCCAAGTTTGTCAATCGCACTCGCTAACTCGCCGCCGAATCACGAATACTCCAAATATCTCTATGAACTTCAAATGGGCAAGTTTCGATAACAGCTACACCAACCACCAATGAACCGCGACACAGCAAACTGCAATCGTAGGTCACCTCACCAAAACAGCTTACTTTACAGCAATACAGCATCTGAATATATTCAATAACAACAAACTTTTTTAATATCATACGAATTATGCTTCTTGTTTCTTAACCATAAGTACACAAACGCTTTCAGTTTCTTCAAACCTAAAAATAATTTTATCATTACAATATAATAATAAAGTGAAAAAGTGCCTACTAAACCTCTAATTACCTACTGTGGGGAAAAGGACAACACTTTAATTTACAAGAAACCTATCTATACATTCAACAGTTACATATTATTTTAAATTACTATAGCTTAATTACAGAAGATGCTACTTACAGTAGCCAATATACCAACGTCCTTCACTCAAAACTCTTCCAGCGACATCACACCAACAGCTTTTACAATCATTTCCAGACTTATCAGGAACGGAGTACTTGTCCGACTAATTGTCCGACGATGGAGATCTTGACCTGGACTTGGAGCGCGATCGGGACCTTTCCTTTGATCTATCTCGATCTGCTAACCGTCCGTCCCTTTCTCCTCTCTCCTTCGAATCTCTGTGAATTAAACAAGTTTAAACGATTTTTAAAATGTCAATGCATAAAAGAGAATGCAAGTGGTGCAAAGTTCATATAAGTAAAGGCTTACCGTTTAGACCGCTTCGGGGAAGCAGAACGTGATCTAGATCTGTAGCGTTCGGTTCTACCTTTAGAAGCAGATCTGGAGCGAGACCTATTCAAAATATAGAATTTGAACCCAACGCAACATGTTTAGAAATGATTAAGCGGTAATATATTCGTCATTATTTTTTTTAGTACAACTGTCAACTACCACCGCTGTGTTTTAAACTGCAGTTGCACCAAATACAAAAGTAAAAAATGTTACTGAACGTACCTTCGTGATCTCTCTCTATGACGTCCTCCGGAACGACTTCGTCGTCGTCGACGATCTCCTCGATCACGGGAACCAGATCTTCGTCGCGATCCTCTTCCATGAGGAGATTGAGGTCGTCCATACCTAATATTAGCAAGAAGATGTTCGAATATTTATATTCCTTAATAGCTGCTACAGCATCTCTCTTCTGCATGCATTACCTAGCCATTTGAACTCGAAGTTCCCTTCCATCAAGAACTCGGCCATCCAAAGATTCCATTGCGTCTTCAGCATCTCGGCGATCATAAAACCTAAACATAAATCAACTTTTGTATTTTTTCTGACTTGGTTGGAATGGTTCCGAAAGGTTACGAGATTAGTGTAGTGTTGCTCTCTAATAACATGAAACACGAATAAGCACTGCGCAGTACATAACGACCACTAGAAATAGCAGTACCAATTTACCGTTGCAGTTTCATAGCTTCTTTTTGCACGTCGAGCAAATTTACTTTAGCACACCTATGACTCATTCACATTTGATTGAGACAAATGTGGATCTAAGGAATGTGCTATTTTCGAATTAAAATCAAGATTTCTCTTCGAAAATTATGGAAATAAATAAAATGTTAATTTGTGGACATTAAATTGTAATTTACCTGACAAAAGCAAAGCCACGAGACTCCCGAGTCCACCTATCTCTTGGGATGTAAACATCTCCCACGTCCCCATACTTTTCAAAAACGCGTCGCAAGTCATCCGGCGTAGTGCGATAAGTTAGGTTATCCACTTTAAGAGAGACCATCCCCTGGAACCAAAACACAAATATTCCCATTAATCAACACTATTATTAGCGCAACATCCTGTAGTGTAATAATCTGAGAAAACAATGTATTGACAACATACACTGACCTCAATCTTAGGGGGCGGTCGTCCGTACGTAAAACTCATCCTGCCCTCCAATGATTACAATCACTCCTTCAGCTGCCTTTGAATGATTCTTCAAATTGTAGAGGAACTGCAAAAAGACAAAAAGAAACAAGACCACATTAAGTTTTGAAATAATTTATTAGTCCTCAAAAACCATTAGCCAAATACAGCGATACCTTATACTCATCACTGTCGTCACTCAAATTACTACATTAAAAAATTATGACGCAAACTAAATTTACATGAACAACGCAATACATTAAAATGTCAATGTCGATCTTACAGCATTAATGTCCTTCGCTTCAATAAATTTCGTCAACGTTAAATCTGACGAACAATAGCTAATTTTACTGCAACTTAACCTATAAAATGCTCAAGTAACACTAACATCTGGTGCAACTCGAACCGCTTTACAAAATCAACAAAACCGTGTTCTTTTGACTATGACTGTAACAACGTAACCACCTGACTGATTGTAACAACACAACAACTACGGCTTGGCAATGAATACCTGATTTAATTTTAACAGTCTAAAAATTCGGTTTTAATCAGAATTTTAGGTGGATTTTATTTTGGCTACTAAAATGGTTTTCAACGATAAGCTGTTGATGCTCTCTGTATGATCGTAAAGAAGTACATATAAATGTAAATATTTTGTGTGGTTTACTTGTGCTTACCTTTTTTATTGGAGTTAGGTAAATAATTAAATAGGAATAGCACTTCCAAACTCCACCACCATCAACTGAAGAGAGTAGTATCGCGGTAAAATGGGTACAGCTACGAGCGTACCCTCTTTTCTGGTTTAGCTTGCCCTCTTCTCATTCACACCACTCGCATTCTTTTCCGTGTCCCGTGTTTAGCAAGCGAAGGGATTAAAACTTTTTTTTAGAATTGTTCTTGAAAACAGGACTAGACACGAAATATGAACTACAAAATACAGCAATGCGGCAAACCAAGCTAGCACGGACAGACACTGGGATTTTGAAAAAGAAGAAAGGCGAGAGGGCTTATAGTCAATAGCAGTAGAAACAGCAACCCAATCGGCTTTTTCTCAATCCTATCAATGCAATACATTCACCACTTAACTATTGTACCAAGTAGTACTATTGAGTGTGTATAAATATAGTATGTACCAAAAGAAAAGACGGTAGTGTTTAGTGTTTAGTTTGGGGATAAATGAATTTTGGAGATACAAACTTAAACGAAAGGTAAAGCATGTCCAAAAATTCATGTTCAAAGTTTTTGACTTTTGAATAATACATGGGAAATGAATAATGGTTGAAACAGATATTTTCTTCCAATTCCGCTTTCCTAGAATTTATTCAAAAAGTTATTTTGGTTTGGACTTTAGTGGCTAAGCTCTTATGAATGAAATGAGGATTTTAAAACAATGATTGGGTAAATTTGGTTTAGGGTCCGACTCCGACTGGAGACTTGACGAAAAAACGATAAGAGAGAACAGGATGAGGATGGCATTGAAAAAATAATTTGCATAATATTTGATAATGAAGCCACCGTTATGAGATTTGCATGCATACAGTCTACAGTTGCAATATTTCAGCAATCGAAGGCTTCGATTCGAAGCGAATAACCTTGAGTTAAAATGTGAGGTTCGATCGAGTTCGGAGTCATCAGAGTTCGGTTTAGGCAAAACCTTCGACTTACAAACTTGAAATAATACAGGAGAAATGCCAAGAAGCAGAGATTTTTATTGCATTATTGGTAGACAGTTTTCATCAGAATTGTTTTACAGGTTTTTGGACCCTAATGTCACGTCCATTCATCTTTAGTTAAATTACTGTATCTTTAAATAAAGCAATAGCAAATGCAGTAATTAAGAATCGAAGATTAGAACCCCGGGGCGGGGCCTTCGGCCCGTAAACAAACGGATTTTAACAAATGGGCCTCATATTTGTAATCCTGGAAAAAAATGGACCTGAAATCATGTGTCACACATGATATATCCATTAATTTTGAATATTTAACAATTAAGGACCCAAATCAGGACTTAAATAGTTAAATTTTAACTAATGGACACCATATTTGTAATACTGGTCAAAAACGGACCTTAAATCATGTGTCACACATGATATATCCATTAATTTGGAAAATTTAACAATTAAGGGCCCAAATCAGGACCTAAATAGGTAAATTTTAACTAATGGATATCATATTTGTAATCCTGGTAAAAAATGGACCTATAATCATGTGTCACACAGCATAGATCCATTAAATTATCAGATTCGAAAATTAAGGCCCTGATTTCAGGGCCTAAATAGTTAAATTTTAACTAATGGATATCATATTTGTAATCCTGGTCAAAAATGGACCTATAATCATGTGTCACACAGCATAGATCCATTAAATTAGCGGATTCGAAAATTAAGGCCCTGATTTCAGGGCCTAAATAGCTAAATTTTAACAAACCAGCTTTGGATTCGTAATCCTGGTCAAAAATGGACCTATAATCATGTGTCACACAGCATAGATCCATTAAATTAGCGGATTCAAAAATTAAGGCCCTGATTTCAGGACCTTACAATCCGAATTTTAACAAACGGACTGTGGATTCGTAATCCTGGTCAAAAATGGACCTAAAATCATGTGCCACATGATATAGGTCCTATTTAAAAATGTTTGACCGTTGGTGACCTCTGACCTTTGGAGTTGACCTATTGACCTGAAATTCATAAGGGTTCTGTCGGAGGTTCACCTGAGTCTGTATACCAAATTTGGTTGGAATTGGATTAGCCATTTCGGAGAAAAATGAGCTAACACGGACGGCCGGACGGCCGGACGGCCGGAACAGGAAATTAGAAAGAATCTTCGATTCTTAATAAAAGTCTCATCTAAATCTGATTTGCCTTAAGAGGACCTTAACTACCTTACACTTTAAATGGATATCACAGCCCAGCCTTAGCCATAAATTATACATTTGGCTGCTTGTCTTTGCTTGCTTTTACTTTTGTATGTATTACAATTTCGTTTAAACCATGTGCTGGGGTAAAGGGAGATAATTGAATTAATCACAAAAGTTTATAGATAATGGTTGAATTCTCTGACCGTGCTTTGACACTGTATCCGCGATCATGCCGATGTCAACCTACGGGACAATTAGTTCTTAGTGCTATGAATGAAGATTTAATCTTTTGCAGAAAAATTCGCAGTGATTTTATGGGACCGGTACCGTTCGGTACACATTTCACACACACACGCACAATCTCTGTTCTTTGACTTTCTGTAGCATGTTGTGCGTAAATTGAGTGAAATATCAAATTGTTCTATCATCAATCATCACCCAAACATTTTATCATCATCAGTCAGTCAAGTAGCAATAGCAGCTACAAAATTAATATATAAAACTTGCATTCAATTTTTTTTGTAGAATGTACACTACTTTTTGTCACGTCACACGCTCACGAATACAGATTGTGCTGTTCATTTTTATGATTCACACACGGGGACATACTCTACATACATCACCAGGCGACAAAACAGTGTAAGAAACATAGGAAAGGAATGGTCATGATGATGATGATCTGATGACGTCACTGCGTGTAGAGCTGTGAGCCAGCTGATGTAAATATACGCAGCAACTGGCAAGTCCAGACTTTGATTTTATGAACCGAATCAATGAACTACTTAGTTAAAAGCAATTAAACCGTATTTTGTTCAATCTGAAGGATTTTACAAAGTTTGAGTAAGCATAGGTATGTAGGGAAATCTTATTACTATGACGATTTTCCTGAGGAGAAAAAAGAACGTGATGACAGGAAAGACAGATGTTATGGAACATCCGCTTGGAGACACAGAAGGAGAAGTAGAAGCCCTCTGAGAAGATCCTACTATCACCCTGACGACATTATAGACATGGCTCAGTTACTAGAAATAGCTAGGAAAAACGCTAAGAAACTGATTAGAGGGGGGTTTTAGCTAGTGATATATTCACACGGGATCAGATAGCTATTAAAGCTGGTGGGATGAATGTTGAGGAGCTAACTGATTAAACTTACTAAAAGGGATGGGACGGGAGTGATGAGAGTGATGAGGAGTTTATACATCATCCTTTTCAGGTTAAGGATAAGCCGCTGCCTACTATTACGCTGAATATAAGGAATGCTGTACCGTTGCCTGTTAGGTGGGTTAAATATTTTTGGAGTTTAATGGGTTATCTTATCTTAAGAATGTGTTAATGATAATCTTCTTTTGTTTCCATAGAACCCCCCAAGAACTAGCTGTTACAGAAAATGGGCTGGAGACCTGGAGAAGGATAAGGAAAAAACGAAGAAGGTCAACTAGATCCACTTGCCCTAGACGTTAAAACTGATAAGAAAGGGTTAACTGCTGCGGTTGAGGAGCTTATGTACGGAAAGAGTAAAGGCAGAGGGGGTACTGGTAGTAGCATGCCCTAGTTTACGATCTGAGTGGAAAGCATCCTGTGTCGGCGTTAATGGAGTTGTGTGCTAAAAGGAGGTGGGGGAGTTTGAGTTGTGTTTTGAGCATGGACCGCCTCACAAACGTCAGTTTGTTTATAAAGTTGTTGTTAATGGGGTTGAGTATCAGCCTTGGCCTTGCGTTGCTGTTGGGAACAAGAAGCAGGCTAAAGCTAACGCTGCTGCTTTTTGTTTACAGAGTCTTGGGTTGCTGTCTAGTAGTGAGTTCACTTAACTGTTTAATTTATTTTTAATGAATTTTGTATTAAAATTGACTATTTTTGTACTTCAGATTGCCAGGTAGGCCCAGGAAAACTACTCCAAACAGTAAAACCCCAACCCGGTTCCAGTTCTCAAAGAATAGAAGGCACTCAGTCCAATCCTTTACGGAAATTTGGAGCTGTTATGTTGCTTCAAACTGTACCAGCACCTCAGCCCATATCTCCACCTCCTCCGCCACCGTTATTTGGACCGAAGTAGTTTTAGTTTTTAGCAAT
The DNA here is from genome assembly GCA_029691765.1 of Entomobrya proxima. Taxonomy (NCBI): domain Eukaryota; kingdom Metazoa; phylum Arthropoda; class Collembola; order Entomobryomorpha; family Entomobryidae; genus Entomobrya; species Entomobrya proxima. The sequence continues at coordinate 15,287,581 of CM056168.1, forward strand.
TTAGCATAAAATTCTTCATATAACTTATGTTATTTCTAAGATGGTATGGAATTTAAAGAATACTTCTTAAGTTTCATAATAAATGCTAATTGCTCATTTATCGTTTAGATGAAAACCTGGGGAGACGCTAAAGCCCTAGAACCAAAATTCCTAACCCCCGCAGAACTCCAATCCGGCCCACAAGCCTGGGCTAAATTCTTGGCCCATGACTTTTTATTTGGGCTTTACTACGTAGAGTATCAGCTTCCGTTATAGTAGATGCAATATAAAAGGAGTTGGAACAAAAAGCAAATTAATTGAAAATTAGGGAGATTTGCTGGGTTTTTCTCAGGTCTGCAGTCACTTGTACGTGACCAAACTCATCTGTGTACTCATCTGTGAAACCCACAGAAAAACTAGGCATTTATTTTTTAATCCATGCACAATGAACAGACAGTTGACAGGTGAGTTGTTGGCGAATTTTACTGGATGACAAAGAAAATAAATGACGTACTAAAATAATATTATTTATCAGCACACTCATAAAGCTGCTACCTGCTCATAAAATTTATGAAAGTGACTTGGTAGATGAAAATGCATTCTGCTGCATTGCATAGTACTCCCACAAAAGTGTTAATCTGTCATCTTCGTTTTAACTTCTATAAATATTACTGTACACTAGGTTTAATTTACTTTATATGCCTCAACAGCTAATTATTATTATTTAACGGTAAGACAACAGAGGTAAACCATTGGGGTTCAGGCTTTGTCAAGGCTATGGGGCAATCTGTCTACACGCCGTGACGTAACGATCATAGAAAAAAGACCGCTAAATATTC
>CM056168.1:15288498-15371062 GCA_029691765.1 Entomobrya proxima
GTTGGAATTGGATTAGCCATTTCGGAGAAAAATGAGCTAACACGGACGGCCGGACGGCCGGACGGCCGGAACAGGAAATTAGAAAGAATCTTCGATTCTTAATAAAAGTCTCATCTAAATCTAATTTGCCTTAAGAGGACCTTATACCTTAACTACCATACACTTTAAATGGATATCAAAGCCCAGCCTTAGCCATAAATTATACATTTGGCTGCTTGTCTTTGCTTGCTTTACTTTTGTATATTGTATTACAATTTCGTTTAAACCATGTGCTGGGGTAAAGGGAGATAATTGAATTAATCACAAAAGTTTATAGATAATGGTTGAATTCTCTGACCGTGCTTTGACACTGTATCCGCGATCATGCCGATGTCAGCCTACGGGACAATTAGTTCTTAGTGCTATGAATGAAGATTTAATCTTTTGCAGAAAAATTCGCAGTGATTTTATGGGACCGGTACCGTTCGGTACATATTTCTACATAGTACACACACGCACAATCTCTGTTCTTTGACTTTCTGTAGCATGTCGTGCGTAAATTGAGTGAAATATCAAATTGTTATCATCAATCATCACCCAAACATTTTATCATCATCAGTCATTCAAGTAGCAATATAGCAGCTACAAAATTAATAATATATAAAACTTGCATTCAATTTTTTTGTAGAATGTACACTACTTTTTTGTCACGTCACACGCTCACGAATACAGATTGTGCTGTTCATTTTTATGATTCACACACGGGGACATACTCTACATACATCACCAGGCGACAAAACAGTGTAAGAAACATAGGAAAGGAATGGTCATGATGATGATGATCTGATGACGTCACTGCGTGTAGAGCTGTGAGCCAGCTGATGTAAATATACGCAGCAACTGGCAAGTCCAGACTTTGATTTTATGAACCGAATCAATGAACTACTTAGTTAAAAGCAATTAAACCGTATTTTGTTCAATCTGAAGGATTTTACAAAGTTTGAGTAAGCATAGGTATGTAGGGAAATCTTATTACTATGACGATTTTCCTGAGGAGAAAAAAGAACGTGATGACAGGAAAGACAGATGTTATGGAACATCCGCTTGGAGACACAGAAGGAGAAGTAGAAGCCCTCTGAGAAGATCCTACTATCACCCTGACGACATTATAGACATGGCTCAGTTACTAGAAATAGCTAGGAAAAACGCTAAGAAACTGATTAGAGGGGGGTTTTAGCTAGTGATATATTCACACGGGATCAGATAGCTATTAAAGCTGGTGGGATGAATGTTGAGGAGCTAACTGATTAAACTTACTAAAAGGGATGGGACGGGAGTGATGAGAGTGATGAGGAGTTTATACATCATCCTTTTCAGGTTAAGGATAAGCCGCTGCCTACTATTACGCTGAATATAAGGAATGCTGTACCGTTGCCTGTTAGGTGGGTTAAATATTTTTGGAGTTTAATGGGTTATCTTATCTTAAGAATGTGTTAATGATAATCTTCTTTTGTTTCCATAGAACCCCCCAAGAACTAGCTGTTACAGAAAATGGGCTGGAGACCTGGAGAAGGATAAGGAAAAAACGAAGAAGGTCAACTAGATCCACTTGCCCTAGACGTTAAAACTGATAAGAAAGGGTTAACTGCTGCGGTTGAGGAGCTTATGTACGGAAAGAGTAAAGGCAGAGGGGGTACTGGTAGTAGCATGCCCTAGTTTACGATCTGAGTGGAAAGCATCCTGTGTCGGCGTTAATGGAGTTGTGTGCTAAAAGGAGGTGGGGGAGTTTGAGTTGTGTTTTGAGCATGGACCGCCTCACAAACGTCAGTTTGTTTATAAAGTTGTTGTTAATGGGGTTGAGTATCAGCCTTGGCCTTGCGTTGCTGTTGGGAACAAGAAGCAGGCTAAAGCTAACGCTGCTGCTTTTTGTTTACAGAGTCTTGGGTTGCTGTCTAGTAGTGAGTTCACTTAACTGTTTAATTTATTTTTAATGAATTTTGTATTAAAATTGACTATTTTTGTACTTCAGATTGCCAGGTAGGCCCAGGAAAACTACTCCAAACAGTAAAACCCCAACCCGGTTCCAGTTCTCAAAGAATAGAAGGCACTCAGTCCAATCCTTTACGGAAATTTGGAGCTGTTATGTTGCTTCAAACTGTACCAGCACCTCAGCCCATATCTCCACCTCCTCCGCCACCGTTATTTGGACCGAAGTAGTTTTAGTTTTTAGCAATTTAGCATAAAATTCTTCATATAACTTATGTTATTTCTAAGATGGTATGGAATTTAAAGAATACTTCTTAAGTTTCATAATAAATGCTAATTGCTCATTTATCGTTTAGATGAAAACCTGGGGAGACGCTAAAGCCCTAGAACCAAAATTCCTAACCCCCGCAGAACTCCAATCCGGCCCACAAGCCTGGGCTAAATTCTTGGCCCATGACTTTTTATTTGGGCTTTACTACGTAGAGTATCAGCTTCCGTTATAGTAGATGCAATATAAAAGGAGTTGGAACAAAATGCAAATTAATTGGAAATTAGGGGGATTTCCTGGGTTTTTCTCAGGTCTGCAGTCACTTGTACGTGACCAAACTCATCTGTGTACTCATCTGTGAAACCCACAGAAAAACTAGGCATTTATTTTTTAATCCATGCACAATGAACAGACAGTTGACAGGTGAGTTGTTGGCGAATTTTACTGGATGACAAAGAAAATGAATGACGTACTAAAATAATATTATTTATCAGCACACTCATAAAGCTGCTACCTGCTCATAAAATTTATGAAAGTGACTTGGTAGATGAAAATGCATTCTGCTGCATTGCATAGTACTCCCACAAAAGTGTTAATCTGTCATCTTCGTTTTAACTTCTATAAATATTACTGTACACTAGGTTTAATTTACTTTATATGCCTCAACAGCTAATTATTATTATTTAACGGTAAGACAACAGAGGTAAACCATTGGGGTTCAGGCTTTGTCAAGGCTATGGGGCAATCTGTCTACACGCCGTGACGTAACGATCATAGAAAAAAGACCGCTAAATATTCCGTTCTTCTGATGACGTTACCTTTTACTATTCTATATACCTTGTGCCGTAGCAGCAGTTGAGACAAGAAAAAAAGACCGAAACATAAACGTGAAGTAGTAGTAGAGCAGATGAAACAATACAAGTGCCAAGTGCAACGTCATCATCATCATTTTGACTTTTATGTTATTCGCCGTACATAATCTGCGTTACTTCGATTGATTCCCTGCTTATACAGGAAATACATAGATGACTAATGTTATAAGACTAATAAACTGGCCATAAATTTACCTAGAATTGATTTTTGTTCATTTACATCTGCTGGTGTTTGCATACTTTACACGTTAAAAGAAGTAAGCCGCCCACTTTAAAGTCATTTTGTACGTGTTCTAGCGACTGTTTTACTTTGGTTCAAAAAAGTGTCAAAATATTTACGCCTTCTGTTCTTCATCCTTGCGCCAGAATAGACTGCACAGCTGCCGTTTGTGGGAGTTTAGGCTACACTCCTCCTGCATCAAACCAAGTACCTTTGACCTCGCTCTGATCTAGACAGGACTGCGCATTTTAAGTGTTTTAACCAGTAATATGGATGCTTTTGATGACGCTTTCGGTGAAAGCCCAACCCCGGCTGCGCCCAAAAGTAACGGGAACGGTAACGGCTTGTTAGAAGAGGAATCTGATCCAGCGGCCGAGTTTCTGGCCCGGGAGCAAAGCAACTTTGCTGGGCTAGACGATGATATTCCAGTAGTGTCAAGTGCCACAAACGGCGACATCACGCCAAATGGAAACGGGATAACTGAAGATTTAGACGTGTTTGCAGCTGGAGGGGGAAACAATGGCGAGGACTTTCTATCTCAGGACAGACCTCCATCCCCACTTTCCAGTTCGTCCCCGCTGACAACATTTGTTCAACGAGAGGAACCTGAGAAGATTCGTATATGGAGGGAGCAGCAGAAAACACGTTTGGAACTTAAAGGTATGATCAATCAATCAATAAATGGATTCTTCATTCAATCTTTCATTTGTACATGTACGTCTAATCGGCAATTGAATTTGTTGTAGATGCTGAGGAAGAAGAAAGCAAGGAAAAGTTAAGGGAGGCAGCCAAGAAAGAGCTTGACGAATGGTACAAAAATTATGATGAGCAGATTGCAAAAACGCGCAATTCAAACAGGTACAGTTTTGACTTCAGCGTTATGCGTGACTTTTACCACATTGTTGGTATAATGAATAAGTTTTTAATCAAGAGCTATTGAGATTTTTGTTGGTTTTTAACTTGTTTCTGATTCTTTTATAATAGAACTGCAGAACAGGAAGGTGCATCAGCGCAAGCCAGTCCTGTAGATGATGGCAAGGATTGGGAGAGAATCGCAAACCTGTGTGATTTTAATCCTAAATCAAGTAAACAGCAAAAGGACATTTCCCGAATGCGTTCTCTAATTCTTCAACTGAAGCAAAACCCTCCAATTTCAAGGAGACAGTCCACTGCTGGTAGCAGTAACTCGAGCTAAATTTTTAAACGGGAAAAGCTTTCAGAGTGTTTAATGGTGAAACTTAATTGGTGATTTATTGTGAAATTCCTACTACTAAGATTAATCGGTAAAATTAAGCAGCGTTTAGGTCTCAATTGGTGCATGGTATTTATTATTATGACAGTAACTTCTATAAATTCAGTAAGACTTGATTTCGGGCCCATTATTGTAATTGATAATAATGTGTACAGGAAACAAATTATTGCTGTTAGTCGAGCGTGATCTTTAAAAGAATGAAACTATGCTGTGTATATTATAAATAAGTAAATTGCGTGCCAATCAATGAAAATAAAAATGCATGATGCTATATTATTGTTTATCATTTTTTCTTTATGATGTTCATGTTATTATTTAAAACAAAAGATGTATAAAATCCCGGATATGTCTTATGAAAAAATTATATAAATAATTATCAAAACTAATATTATACATCAAACCCTCGTAATAATGTTAGCTAATACTATACATGTACAAAAACAATGGCATTTAGTTTTAAAAATATGGAAATCATAAGGACAAGAAACTATCCATTATGGCTGACTATGTGTACCTCTAAAACAAAGGTAAAAGATTGCGTTTAAAGTACCTCTGAAGTAGGTGCAACAAAGAGTTAAGAATTATTATAATTTAAGTAACAATAAATATACAAAAATTAGAGCTCTGTGGTAGGTTTACTCCTTGCAAAATCCCGCTTCCCTCTAAAGTGAACGTTGTCATTGATTTGTGAACTGATTGACATCTCGTCGTCATCCGACCTATACGATATAATATAAAGCACATAAATGTTGTTAGTAATCTAAAAAAATACGAATCTAATTTTTTAATTTTATTCTATAACATACCTTTCGTAAATTGGATTCACAACTGATGGCTCTGGCTTATCAACTGCAGCAATTTGTCTGTGCTGGAAGGTTTTGAGTATAGGGGTTTTTGACGAGCTGGGTGACACGTCACTGGCTGGTCTAGTTCCTCCATTGTGGGAACTTGGGCTGCTGCTTCTCCCTGAAAAGCAAAAACTTTGGTATGCTGAAGTCTTTGAAGGAACCGAATAGTTTGAAGATCAATTAATTTTTATTTGATTTTATAACAGTTCCTTACATTGCGAACCTACTAGACTGTCCCTTGAATTGTACCCAGTTGTCGACCCATCCATGTACATATGATTACGACTGAGATTCAGATCCATTTGTAAATCAGAGTCATCTATATCCAGTTCTTCTCCTTGTACTCTCATGTTTAGAACCTAGTTTTTAAATGTCATGATTGGATCAGAAATATCTTTACGTTTATAATTTAACGGAATGTCTAGTTTAGGATTCAGTCGTACCTGCGTTTCATATTGCTTTAAACTTGGGCTATGGTCAACGTACACGGGTTCATACGTTCTTGGTGGTATCACAATTCGTTGCATTTGATTTTTGTAAGCATTGTATCTTGACCACTTGTAGCAAACAAAACATATTCCTGCCGAACTGACAATGAAAATCAGGCAAGCAAGAGCTACCAATGCTGCAGGAAAAGCTGCCCACTGTTGTTCGCTTTCTAAAGGTCCTACCGGGGCCGGGGGCAGTGGAGCTCTGGTAATTGGCTTTCTTACTTCAGTGGCTCGAACTCCAAGAGAACTTGACACGTAGTAGCTAATGCCTTTAGAGCTTTCTCGCGACATGATAGTACTAGGAAAATGTACAAATAGGAAACAATGTTTTTTCTCTCTGACAAGCTGCACATTGTTTTATATATAGTCTGAAATTAACTTACTCAGTGACTTTTGGATGTTCTCTGTCGAGAATATGATCATTAATTGGATCAACAGCATAAAACCATACATCTGTCGCAGTTGAGTCCAAATCCATTGTGCCATTATCAGTTAGGAATCGATGGGCAGAAATTTTTTCAATCCCAATGATCAATGTGGAAGTATCCTGAAGAATTTCTAGGATATCTTTCTCCTTACTCTTGACCTTGTCGGGTGTGGTACCTTGTATTACCAATACCATGCGGTGTGGCTCACCAATGACATTGACCTAAGAAACGTATTTCTTTTTAGAGACAAGTTTTAACTCCAAAAGAGGTACCCAAAATTTGTGCATTTGTGCCTTACAATTAAGGGAACTTGTGAGATCTGAGAAGCTGATGTGGGACCCTTTGGATTGTCCCTTGCGGATACCGTAAGTCGGAATGGAAGAAGGGTAGGAGATACGTCATCCAACGTCCTGGTATTAGAAACGATGCCAGATTTGGCATCAATTGTGAAGAACGATCTAGCCAAGTCATTTTCTGCTTCCAATTCGTAAGTGATTTCATGGAAAGCTCCACTATCCTTGTCTTCTGCACTAATCTGAATAACGGAAGTGGATATTTGGGCATCTTCTGAGATTGCCCCATAAAGTTTCTTTCCTCTGGCAATTTTTTGATGATCAGGGAACAGAAACTCTGGCCTAAAATGGTATTAAATTAATAAGAAATATTGTAGCATCCAAATTGCTGCCGCTCTTACACAGATTTAGTACACTTTTATATTACTTGTTATCATTTTCGTCCACAACTCTGATTTTGATTTTGGCCTGCGAATTCTTTTTACTGATTACTCCGGGTAATGTGAGCAGTTTTATCTGAACCAAGTACTCTGGAACTTTTTCATGATCCAAAGATGTTCTAGTCAGTTTAAGCTCACAGTTTCTATCTTTGTTCACCCGGATTTGGAAAAGACCTATATAATAACAAGCACAAATATTATAAACTGTAAAGTGATGCAAACTTTTATATTGTCGTATAGAAACGGTCATACCGTCTTCATTTCCACTGATTATCTGACATTCAATTGGAATAATTTCATCTTGCTTGTTGATAATCACAAGAGTTTTTAGCAGTGTGCCACCAACAGCACTTTCCAACACGTCAACAGAGTAGTCTGTTTCAGAGAATCCGACTCCCACATCAGGTGCAACCGTTGCAACATGGTCTACATTGACTTTGACAGTTGCAACAGAACTTAATTGTGGTTCTCCTAAATCGTAAGCTCGTACATCAATCTGTAAAAATAACAGATATGGATGTGCAAATGTTTGAAAAAGGAACACAAGTGGATATAAAGAAAGCAATGAATGAAGCTCAGAGCGTGCATTAATAACTTACATGATATTCAGTGTCCATCTCCTTCCGTAGATCGTCTTTAATAGAAACTTCCCCAGTATCGTGGTTTACATCAAAATATCTCGCTGATTTGCCTCTTCCTGTTATCTCATATTTTACCTGAAGACATTCAATTAAAGGGAAAACCATTTAACGCGTGCGAACCCCATAATATGTATTACTAGAGGCGAAGGGATGTCATAATATAATTTCGTGCATTCTCATAATAATTTGCACGGATTGCATGTAGCATGCATCTTTTCTGCCAGCATACCTTGTTAAACGGTGATGATCCATCTGAATCGGTGGCCTCTAATTTTGTTATTACCATTCCCACGGGTGATGTATCATCCAGACGAATGGGTCGTGGGACGACATTGAATATGGGTGGGACATCATTCTCGTCTATGACATTTACTATGACCTGGTTGTGCCAAATGATAAAAAGTAATGCATACAATGATAATCAAGAATAAAGCATAAAGTTTATATGCGCGTAAATGAGCGTATCGCCTTGAGAAGCCTATGTATTCATCAAAACCCACTGTACATTATAATAAATATTAACAAAGAAACTCACAGTTGTAGTAGAACCCAGATTTCCACTGTCATTTTCTTCAGTACCAATTATAAGCACATGTTTTGTATCCCGTTCGTAATCCAAACCTTGCGTAGTGAAAATGTCTCCAGTGATTGGGTCAATATTGAATTTGTCAAATGGCCCCTGCTTGATGTAATATGTGATACGTTTTTCTGTATCTGGATCCATAGCCTTTATAAGTAATCATTGTAAATTATTAGCAAACCTTTGGAAGTTGACTTGCAAATTCAATAGACATTCAATATTCAAGTTATGAATGTTTACCTCAACTCTTGCTACTTTGGCACTACGAACATTCTCAGGAATGTTGACTTCGTAGGTAAAGCGATTGAATACTGGTTCAGTGTCTGGAATATCTTCAACTGATATGGTCATTGTGGCCGTTGCAATACGAGGACTCGGAGAATTGTCCCTGGCCGTGACAACGACATGGTGGATTTTTTGTTTTTCATAGTCTAAGGACACTCTCGTCGAAACCTCTCCAGTTATTGGATCAACATTGAATGGAGAGTTTTCAGGAATTTCAAAGCGAATTTCTCCGTTTGCATCCTCATCTGCATCTTTGGCTTCTACTCTGCCGATCAATCTGCCAGGTTGCCCCTCTTTTACAGAAAAGTGGTAAGGGAGATTAATGAACTCCGGGTTTCGATCGTTTATGTCTATTACGCGAATATTAACAGTAGCAATGGAATGAAGCCCTCCATCATCTTCAGCTTTGATATTCTAAAGCGAAAAACGTCCCAAAATATATTATCATTTGAGAATTTTAATGAGATTTCCATACATCTAACTGTAAGCATGAAACCTCGAGAAAATCTTATAGTTTTGCATAAATTCTTAAACCATCTAATCATAATAGTAAATAAAATTAATGGTCACGGGTAAATTGCAAATTCATTTTCTGGATGGTTTGATAACTGCAAACTTTGGTTATACGATGCATTGTATAACTGTTTATAAATAACGGTTTTTCATAGTTTCAAAGGTACTATCCAGGATCAATTGCTTGCATGTATCATTTAGTGGATGTATGTATAAAGCGTTTTGGACTTTTGACACAGTAAAGCGAAAGCTTAATATGCATGTACACATTGTGTGTTTAAATATTTTAATATGACATTCTTTGTTTGCTATTTGCAAACTTACCAAGCTGTAGCGGCTCAAATCCTCTCGGTCGAGCTGACCATTAACAGAAAGTATGCCTGTGTTTTTTCCGATTGTAAAGTGATGCAGCTCATTACCGGAGACAATATCGTAGATAACAGGTTTCCCTTCCGGGTCTCTGGCTTCCAACGTAATGACTTCCTATTTTTATTTGAAAAAATAAATTCTGTTCAGTACGCTTATTCAAATGGTGTATTTTTGCTTAGGATAATTAGGGTTAAAAAGTTAAAATACCGCTCCAATGGACGCTCCTTCACTGACACCAACATCATATACGAGTTGGGAGAATACCGGAGCTTTCAAGTTTGGTCCATCAATCACGTTCAGTTCAACGATTCTTTGTGAGCTACGACCACCACCGTCAGTAGCCTAAAATGATAAATATAATAGGTGGTGATGGTATTGGTATTCTAGTAAATTGTATTGTGTTGCCATTTTCATCATTGGTCTAGAATACGGATCATCATAATATCCCACATCATATTTTCAGGTAATTTTTTGGTTTTTTCAACGTAACAGTAACAGCGGAAATTTTATACAATGAAATCGGTAATTTTGACGAACTGACCGGATATGCTCCGTTTCATGAACGCATTTAAGCAAATTAGGCGTAGCCTAGTTTTGTTTGAATTTCAGTTCGTGTGTAAATCGAGAAAGCCCAGAAACAACTGCCATATATGGTATGTAAATGTGGGGATATTTACATTTCCCAACATTTTCGTTAACAATTACACTTTTTTAAATGTGTTAATGGTAAAACTAGCGGATATGTTTCTCTTACCTGCACGGTAATGCTAAAATGTTCACCAGTGTTAAACTTCCCAATAGCTTCGACCACACCCGTGGACTCGTCAACGCTAAATCGCTTGGTACCATTGTTGTTTGATACATGCGTAATAGCAAACTGCACCTTTGCGTTTTCTCCCTCGTCTTTGTCATCCGCTTCAACCTAATTTCAATTTAACATTCAAACAAAATAGAACCATAAAATCCATGTATTGTTGTTGTATTTAAATTTAAAACACTTAGTTTTTCATATAATTTCGGCATATCACAAGAAAAAATTGATCGCTTCGTTCATTACAATTTATTCTGTGCTTTCACTCAAGGACTATTTTCAGGAGTGGAAGAATCAACGAAAATAGCGTAGTGTTTTGAATAGAATTTTTGTTTCCCCTTTTAGATGCAAGTCTTCGACAAGAGATGTATATGATCTATACTTTACAAAGTTCATTAGGTTTTTACCACCACTTTCCCTTTATAAGATTTTATTGAACGTAATTTATTGATAGAGCATGTGATAGCACGCGATAATAATTTTATTTTCTGTCATTACTTTTGTCACGAAGTCGTAATAATAATGATAAATTTTTATGCATGAAGTGTCATCCGTTTTAAATGTGAAAGCATCTTTAATTTTGCGTGCACGTTTGTGTATTACGTAAAATATTCATACGGAATTGCACGCAATATCAAGGGAATTTAAATGCGAATGTATCATTTGAGGATTTAGCAGCAATTGTCAATATTTGATCTAATGGAGGAATTTGTACTGAAAAGTCTCACCTGAAATATCGGTCTTCTTCCATCACCTCCCCCTGGAATTGTGATGGGATGTAACGGTCGTATTATTGGGGTGTTATCATTTTTATCCTGTCAAATTTTTCAAGAATTTTTTTCATTAGCAGTATGCATCATTGAACCATATACAAGGCAGAATTCTGCATATTATAAACTAAGCTTATAAATTACCTTGAGATGAACGAGCATGACTAGAGGAGTTGAACTCGACGTCTCGTGCTGGTCACCAACCTCTCGAGCAATCATCTAAACGAAGAAGAAACGAAAAAGTATGCAATAATAATGATAGCATGCAATGATGAGTACGTGTTAACATGTAATAATCGACAGCTCATTTACACTAATCATTTCTATATGATTTACAAATGACCATTTAAAAGGAAACTCTCAGGCCGGTTTTCAGGAGAGACCTTTTTCCAAAGTCTAACCTAAGACACCGTCGCTATTACCCTCATAACCCTACTCATTACACAAACCGTTTTTCATTCATAATCATGCCTCTAATTTAAAAATACAAATTTCATAAAATTGAACTTGTTTTCTTTCCACTGAAAAAGTTATGGTAAAATACAGGTTCAATGTTTGCCCATGTTATTCCCATAATAGAAAATACATGGATTGCAAATCTCAAAGCGTGCGTATATACAAGTTATGAAAACTACTATGCTCAAAGATGAGATACGGGTATTTCATGTATGCCGATATAATACAACATTTTTATCTGTTCTCATGTATGAATCCTTCTTACGACCGTAAAATAGTAAATACAAATAACAAAAACCAAAAGCTGCAAGAAGTACTTGGGAAGAAACAAAAAAGAGGAGACCGATTAATCTTGGGATTTGCTTGGAAAAAATTTAAGAATTGCAAAACTGTTACAAGCCACATTCCACAAATCTTCTGATGATAGTGACGAAAAAACAAGTGTGAGCCCTAGACATATAAACATTGTATACCTAGCATTAGAAAATGTTATATAAAACCAAAAGGGGACCATCATGAATATTACTTGACTTTTATCTTCGTGGTATTTTACTTACAACTGAGGAAGAAGTAACATTTTGCCAGATTATATTATCACACTTGAAAATCTCTTCTGGCTTTGAGAGCTAATGTGTACTCGTGAGTTAAAATCTAACTGTGCTTTGTCGTCTACACGTTTGTTTAATGCTATGCCATGCTAAATTTCTGATACTGTGGCATTTTACACAAATGAGGGGGTGTAAAAAGAATGCAGATTGCATTGACACTATATCGTCCATGAACTATTAATACTTGATGAGGAAAATTATTCGCGTTTTTACAATGATAATACATACTAAATATAGTGCTTAAATACAAAAACAACAGCGTATGAACATATGTATATGAGGACTAGAATTATGAGAAGGTGTTAACTCGCAATAAAAAGCTTGAAGTTTGAATGTTGTATTATTTGTAGTAATAATTTGCAAAATTTAGTCAGAGATGTAGGAAAATTAGAATTTAAATGGCGTATGTTTACCAACCTGAAATTGAAGTTGAGGGGGGTTCGGTGGATCCCTATCCAAATGTTGGTCAGCCACGACAAGAACACCATCATCGTTTACTTTAAATCCCGATGTAGTGAGCTCATAATTGTATTCCGGTTTAGGGTCGTTTGGTGACTGAAATGGTTTTTGCATAATACACAACATTAATAATAATAATGATAAAAAGCGTACTTTTCATCATGAACGCATCACGACTTTCTTCGAATCATGCGTTAGTGCTCGTTCACGACACGTATCATAATTCATAAAGTCCTTTATATGTTCTAGCTAGGTTCACGAAGTAGCTGAAGTGGTCATATTTAGAAATTCAACTTTAGTGTTAATATTAGCTCTCTTAATAAAAGACAAAAGAGAAAATAATAAATTTATATGCAATAAGCGATTTCAAATCACTAAACTCCAATCATAAAATTTCTTTCTTCATGTCTAAAAATATTACAGATTACCAATTTTAATGTTTGCATTTGCAAAAGGCTTAGGTGATATTTGCATAGATAAAAGAAAGTAACTCTCTTCCGCCTACAACCTTAATTTGACTTAGAAACAAATTGGTTTATAAATACAAGGGTTTCTTACCAAGTCAGGATCACTAACTGAGAAACGGACAGGTTGATTGTCAGCTAGGGATAAAACAGGAGTGCCCACTGCAGCATTTTCTTCAACATACCCAACAAGTGATGTGGCTTGGATTATCGGAGGATGCGAATTCAGAGCTTTGACAAGAATCACCAGTTTAGAGTAAGCTGATCGTCTAGCTTCTGTAACTTCCGTGGCCTAAATAAATTATTATTCAGATTATCGTGCATTAATTCTCAAGACAAAAAAACCGTTGCGTTTACACTATCCTGTGTTATCAGTACGCAACTGACAAACAAGCAGTTATCAAACTTGCTCATTTTTAGATTTACTACAAACATGATGTGAAAATAATTCAGGCATTATCACAAACCACGAAGATAAAATGCACTTGTTTTAGGATAGTTTGTTATGTTACGCAAACTATTAATCATGTACGATGAAATTCTTGAATCAAGAATCTTGATCATAAATTGTAAATTGCGTAAATCACACAAACATATAATGATATGTAGTAAAAATTAAATCATTGTGTACCTTTAGAAAGATTTCAAATCTCGTTTCTTGGTCATTATCTATTGGTCTAATCTGTCGAATAATTCCTGTGGATAAAATAATAATAATGTTTTATGAGAAAAATATATCGTAGGTTTATAGAGAAGCTGATTGTAATAAATGAAATATGTGCGCATAAAATATTTTATGCTTAAAAATCCAAACTTATGATTTGTAAAAATAACCGAATACGTATAGCTGTTCCTTTACCTGTTTGACCGTCAATCAAAAAGTAGGACAAGTAAGAAGACGGGGTTCCATTAACAAACGCGTAATGAATGGGCGCATTAATTGAGTCTTTGTCGGTGGCCAAAATTTTGGTTGGGCGAACATCCAAAACTCCTGTCAGCACACTTCTAATTACCTATAAATTTTGTATACAATACACCTGTTGATATATTGCTCGTATTCAAAACTAAACTACCAAAATCTGTGAATCATAAGCAATTCTAAAGCTAGTGCAAAATCCATCGTTTGACAGAGAAGACAATGCCGGTTTATTGCTTGTAAGCTTAAAGAAATATGTGTTAATAGAATAAGCTCGTGAGATATCAAACACAAAATAACACTGAATTGCTGTAATTTTTTTGATGATAGGAAAATGCATTCATGCTAGTCATAACTAAATTCTCATTTTTTAGAAAATTTACTACTACTTTAGTGTGTAAATTTTGTTCTTATTTCTACTGGCCGTAGGAAATCATTAATTAAGCATGAGTGCAAGTATAACAAGGTAATGTTCGAATTTTTAGTGAATTTCTTGTGTCGGCCAAGGATAATTAAAGAAATCAAAGCTGTTTGATATTAATTTGCATTGTCACATTTTGCACAAACAATGCAGTTTAGAGAAAAACGTACGGTTGCATTGTAGATTGAATGGTGAAATGCTGGGGGTTGATCGTCGGAATCAATCACATTTATAGTTAGCGTAGTTGTACTGGACCTCCGTAGTTTTGGGTCAAACGCACGGTCCTGTGGGAGATAAGAAGAAACAAAGAGATTATACAGGCTTACGGTATCTATCTATTCATAGCTAGGTAGTACGTGGGAAATGATATACATTACAAATTTTCATTAAGAATTTATGCGTAACTTTGTAGAATATATTGCGTAAAGAAAAATCCCGTGTCTCACAGGATTCATTCAAGTAATGCAGAAAATATCACTTAATAACAATCGTATCACACAGCATAAAAATACTGCTAGCTTGTGAATGTAGATACCTGTTATCATAATGCTTTTCTACATTTTGCGTTTCTTCATCCGCATTATAAGTAGAGTAGTGTGTATAGTATATAAAGCTCACAGTAGTAAATAATGTTATGTGAAATAAAATATAGTTCATCATTTTTGCTAGACTTAAAATGTAATCAGAAGTAGATGTAAGCATAACACGTTTTTGTTATTTTGCTGTAACTAAAGAGCATATATCCACCCGTATGTACCTTAATGAGGTGCACAGAAAAAATTATATCGAGAGAGCGCGGTTATATAATTCAAATAATATATAATGTATAATCGCATATTTTTATGAGGATAAAAGAAGAATTAATTCATGCACTTACGGAAGCTACGACGGTGACATAATATCGTTGACTTCGTTCATAGTCGAGGGTTCTGTTTAGGGTAACTGCACCTTGATGTGGCAAATTGATAGTAAAAATACCATAGCCATTCTCTTCATCTTTCTCGTCCTGTGAATCGATAATGGAGTACTCTACGAGCCCGTTAACACCTGCATCAACATCTTGAGCTCGGATTCCTCGGAAAACGGTTGTTCCAACTGGTGTTGACTATAATACGATTAAAATTATACGAATCCCTATTATCATCATTTGTCATTTTAATTAAGTTCATCTCCCTAATTTTTTGATTATACGGTAATAATACGAGATATTGGGGCAATATGAGGCTGTGCTACTGATGTCTTAAGCATGAGAACAAACGTTTCCCGTTTTACACAAATTAAAATTCTTGCTATCATCTTTATCATCAGATAGTTACAAAAAAAAGTTGTAAGAGTTTTTGTAAATCTAAAACCATTGTCACTGTCATAGCTCATGCTAGACACATTAGAAAATACGCTACTATAATATGCTACTAGTACAGTCCAATATTTCATCTTCAACTCAGTAAATATATCGTTTGTTGGGTCTCCTTTTTACGTGCAATTTTATATTACATCTACATAAATCATAATTTCAAAGCCATTTTATCTTACTGCATCTTCATAAATCAATGACAACGTGGTCACCTACCTGTCACATAAAGTTAAAACATATAAGCTAAACTTTTTACTTTCAAAATCCATTACATTTTCTACTTGAATTTTACTGATATTTTCTTTTCAATTGCATGGAAACATGTTAATTTAAAGACTCCTTATTTCATTATTTGCTGTTTATAAAACTTGTCACAACCAAAAATTTGATGTTAATAGAATTGATGTTAATGCTAGGGCGATTGTCACGTTGTGTTGTAACTTACAAGGTTTTAAAGTTAAGCCTAATAATGTTCAAGGAAAGGATTATGAATACTCATTCACTACAACAACGGCGAAAGTTATAAAGTTGTAATTGTAACACATCAGAGGATACATCAAATGTTTATCTAATTTCGGTTTATTTTAACAGTCTGGAGAAAATTTCAGTACCAGCCTTCATTGCGAATCCTTTCTTACTAAATATATCTTGATCAGTTTAGTACTATTTAAGCGCTGTAAGCTCTCCGTGATGAATCATTGACACGCAATGTAGCATATAATTGATTTAATTTTACCCATGATTGTTCTGTTGAACTCGACTTGCACTCATGTCACGTTTACGTTTTACGACTAGGTACTATGCTGTAATGTGTATATGCTGTAAATATATCCATACTGTCAGATATTGAAGTGTTTACTTACTTCCGGAATGCTGATTTCATACGGCTCGCCGATGAACTTGGGGCTGTAAAACATTATAAACATTTTACTTATATAACATTTGGATTTACACGCTTAAATTATGAGGCCAGATTCATACCAGCGAAATTATTTGAAGCGATATCATACCTGTTGTCGTTCTTATCGGACACGCGAGCAATCACAGGTATTGTACGACTTTCTCGTGTGCTCTTAACGACACAAACAGCCTGAAAATAGCAATAAACAAACCGTTATTCTAGATTGTAAAAATACACGAAATTTGACGGGTGAAAACTTTAACCAATAAAATTTCATCGTTTGTGCAAATGTGAAAAATATGATATATCATGTTTTCTCTAGAACCGGTTTATACAAACCTATTTTAAAGAATTTAAAGTTCTTGGGTACACGCATGTTCAAAAGGAAACTTATTAAAATCGATGTTTCGACTGATTTTAGAAGTCTTCATCAGGGTTCAATTTCCGTAAGGAACAAAAAAACGGGAATACCAAAATGGTTGCACATTACATACAAACAATATTCTAATAGGTATGTTATTAGTACGTACGTAATCAATGAAATGGATTTTGTCAAAATCATTTTCCGGTTGATTGTACAAATGCCAGAAGAAGATGCAAATAAAGGTTCCTTGTCGTTTGTCTATTCTATTTTTCTTCTACCAACTCATTCAATATCCAAATGCACATTCAAAATGTATAGCTAACAATTCTTTCAAGTGTTTACAATTCAATTCTTACAATTTTAACATTTCAAATTGCTAAACAGTAATAAACGAAAGTAAAACCAGTCAGCACCACAACTTAAGAAAATATTCGATGTTTGCGTGTTTACAATTTGCACTCACAAAAAGGGAATTTTCGTGTTTTCAATCATCATTGCTATCCTTTGAAAGTGAGAAAGACTGGGCACTAACGTCTTGCTCTTTTAAACCACTATTACGGAGACAGTCTACAACATTCATCAATCTTATATTTCATTAAATGAACCTGTCTCCCATACTTTTTGTTAGAACAATAAGCGAGAAACAAATGTTAAAGCTCACATCTCATCATCCTGATGACCCACTACTGACAAAGGTGCAATCACACTTTAATCATCTCAGTTTTGGTACTTGTGCAATATATATGTGCTTCATTTATATTAACAGAAATCATGCCTTGCTGGTTCTTGGATGTATGTAGGTTTCCGTAGCATTTAAAGCTGAAAGTGGGAAAGCGCTGTTTTTTTCAATCAATTTTTGGGAAATTAAGTTGTCTCACCAAACGCATCATTTCTTTTTACTGTATGATCAATAAAATGAAAGGGAAAGCGACAAATGTACAAAATCGTCAAATTCTAGTATTAAAAAACAAGGATTACAATTACGAGAACAGTTACCAACATACATAGCAAGCAACTACAATGTCATTTCATTATTCTAGAATTGAGGGTAAGACTTTTCGCACGACCAGCACAAGAGTGTACCAAAAGTATGATGTGAGAATATGATAAAAGTCCTGGGTTGGAGGTATAGAGGACAAAGGTTTGCTTTATGGTAAAAACGAATTTCTGTTACATCTAAAGAATAGGCAGCAAACACCATATTAAAGCATTTCTTACGTTCTCAGTAATTATAACAATAATCAATGGGTAGTTAGTTTACAATATTCCATGCAGGCAGCTTATATTAACTGCAGTAATTTAGCTACATGCATGCATAAAATACAGTTCGCCACCTAACGAACTGAAGATTGTCAACTTTGATAAAGCTATTTATTAAGATGCATAGTATTCTCGTACAATTAAGCATCAGACCTTTTTCAAAGAAAACTATTAGTTATGTGCAGCAAACCAATTAATCTAAGGGAAGCGATTTTTATTTCGCCAGTGCATAGCTTCATTATATTTTAATGGTATAGATAGCTTACGATTAGCTACTTATATTGTTATAACATGTTATTACAGGAAAGGTGTTTAAGTATCGAAACATAGAATTGCCCAAGACCAATAAAACCCAGATCACTCTATATCACAAAGAGTGAATGAACGTATAAATGGAATTTACTTTCATCAAACTGTATGGTTGACGTTGACTTCGTTTCAATTCTTTGAACAATGTTGTTTTGATGCATTAGCCTCCCACAATTTTGGATGCGAACCTTTTTTATTTCAAATTCTGAGATAACTGCTGCTTGCCAGCTTTATAAGGATCACGCAGAGAAGATGCAGAATGCACTTTCTACGTCACGTTTGTTTGACAAATTTTTAATTCTACAGACTGACAAAATGACAAGTCAGACAACACAAAATAGATTGTGACCATTTAAATATTAACATGTATCAGACGTTTGTGTTCAATGTTTACAGTTTGTTTATTGAGCATGTACCTAAGTCTAATCTACTAATCTTCAAGCTAAGTGTACAAAACAAAGCAGAGAAAGAACTGGTTTCGATTTAAATCATACGCACAAGCCTGCTAATAATAATAAAGTTTCCCTTTTGGCAATCGTAGTTTCTATATGCCACTGGGATTTTAGTAATGTTCTTTGGGGTTTCGAAAAGGAGAAATGAATCCACCAACATGGTGAAGACGCTCATTTTCTTTGTCGTTGTCTTTGTGCTTGCTTTCTATGACTTGTTTAAAAACTGGGCCATCCAGCTTACTACTTTGCCTGCAGCGATTTTGATTTTGTTCATACAATGTAATGGGTTATGCATTAGCGTAATATTTTATAGCAAAATAGGGAAGTCTGCTACATAGTTTAAGCGTTATGGTAAAGAATACGATTCGAATATCGCATATATTTAATTTTATGTCTATCAAATTATATTTTGCATACGTATTGCTCTGTAAAAAGAAAAGTTTTGATATCAGTATCGAGTTTTGGTACATGTGGAGATAGAATGAAACAACAAAAGTACAAGTAGGAATAGTAAGAATCTCACGACTATACTAAGTAGACTCAAATCCGGATCAAAGTAAATACAAAAGCCATAATATTCTCTCGAATGCTGACAGGTCTACACCATCTTCATTTTGAATAGGTATTTCACTGATTTAAATAGGAATATTAGTTTAGGTGAAGCAATGAGAGAAAGGAAAGTCGTGTTTTGTTTCTAACCAACATTGTATTTAACCAAAAATAACTATTTGTTTTATGGTTATGCATGTACTCGACTGACTGGTTGGTGTAATAGATGGCAAAAATGATAACGTGTTTCACCAACCCATCGATGAGTCCCTTTTTGCAATGTCGTGTCGTTATTACCCGAAGTTCTGATCATGATGACGAGCAACGTTATTATTTATTATTTGTCTTCTCTGAAGGAAAGATAAGGTAATACATATTGAAATATGGCGTGCATGTAGAAATGTTACATATATTATTATTATTATTTACGAAATCAGGATTGCAAGGTATTTTGTATTTGCAAAAAAGTTACAATGTATTACACATCATTTATTAAGTTTACCTGAAAGACAATGGAGGAGATATCATCTTCATCTCTGTCGAGGGGTTGGCTCAATTGAAGCTTTTTGCCATGTAACCTAAAATATCGTTTATCAGGTTGAACTAACGTAATGTCTATTTGATTCCATGGATCTCCGATAATTGGTAACTCTCTTGGGCTTGTAGCCTGACCAGTCTCTGTATTATATCAAAGTAAAATCAAGATATTATAATTTCTTCGTGAACTCATTTATATTCATAAAATTAGATATGCAATGCAATTAGAAAATAGTAATCTCTTACCATCCCCTACACTTTCTTCTATATCTACAATGATACTTGATAATCCATTTTCCAGTCTACATAGATCTGAAACAGAGACAAACAAAAAGCAAAATGTAGCAATTACACAAGTTAAAAGTATTTCGAAACTGACATTTTTACGCTGTGAGCTTATATATTGGTTTCATAGTTTCAACAGCATAACAACAATTTCATCGTTATATGTCCCGTTTAATATATTTTTAATCATAATAATGCCGATATGCATGTTTATGATGAGCGACTAAATTCTAGATAACTAGCGTACATCGTTTCTTTTCAGTGTACATTGACTTTGCATCGTATAAAATGCCAGAATTTTCTGAAAATATTCGATTTTAACGT
The DNA here is from genome assembly GCA_029691765.1 of Entomobrya proxima. Lineage (NCBI taxonomy): Eukaryota > Metazoa > Arthropoda > Collembola > Entomobryomorpha > Entomobryidae > Entomobrya > Entomobrya proxima. The sequence goes on from CM056168.1 coordinate 15,309,204, forward strand.
TACCTAACCCCTAAACGCAGCAGAGTGCACACCACAACAGTTATAAACAGAATGTATTTTCCCACAAAACCATGGTTGAGGATGACCACTTTGGGTCAGGTGAAGTTCAGTACTTTGTTGATTGAAGTGAATGCACATGAAATGAATCACATCATCCACACTCATCAAAAATTGTAAAACGCTGATGCAAAATGATGCTTGTGTTTTCAAAACCCAGGAAGCAAATAATTGATGATTCCAAAAAGTTGCCTGTCATGCACTCCCACACATGTCAAATAAAAAAATCATGTCCATTGCTCTGTTCACCTGAAAGCATCCCACCCACACAACGTATGTAGGAATAGTTACAGGCAGGTATTGTAAACTTGCAAATACTTCAATTTGGTATGGTTTGGACTCGGGAATAATTGCGATACAGGAAATGCCCTTCCTGTCTTTTGATGACGGGTACTACATTCATTGAACTGATTCATGTTAGACGAAACAATAGGATGAAGTCGTAGATACAGCTCTGAGCTCACAACGTTTTTGTTTTGCGATTGCGCAGTAATTTATTTAGTTAGTTTCAAACGGTTTGTACTTATTTTGGAAAACACGTTTAGAATTACCTATAAAATAAAATTAATTACCTCCAATAACGAAAAATTATCTCTAGCATTCCAGAACACTATATTGCGATTTTATTATGTACAGGTATACTCTGTATGCATTTTTATCTATAACACACACATAATTTTATCGCCAAAACTAGCATAAACGATAAACAACGGGCATGCTTTATTTAATATTAAATTTCGCACACATAATTAGATAGACGGTAAAGTGTACTTTTATGATATAATAATATGCATATCAAATTTCATGAATAAGTGAAGATTTTTTTAGAAATCTAAAACTTTTTTAGATTTTTTTGGAATCCATAGTGATTCTCCAATTGTATAAGCGTAGGATAAAATAATTTTGGTAAAGAGGGTTCATTCATGACACCACTTTACCACTGAATGAACCCTCTTTGGTTACTACAATGGTTACTCTGGTAATTTCGTTAAAATCAACTCAGATTCATCAACTTCTGTTGAGGCTATTTAATCTCAGAAGTGCGTCAATAAAATATTGTCTTAAAAATGTTTTGAAAACTGTTTAAATAGCTAGCTGGTTAAGGCGCTATGCAAAATGGCAATTTTGCATGCCACTATCTCGATTTACTTTAAGCTTGCAATTGTTGGCATTTTGCATCAATTGTAAAGTTAATTAATTTTGGAAATAGTTGTGAAAAATATATATATTACATATGAAACTTTCTTTGTGTACATCTTTTCGTAACGTAGTTGTATTGCTACATTTGCACCATTTTATTTGGTTTGTATCCCTCAGCATAAGAGTAGAATTATAAATAAAACATTAAATATATGTGATTAAATATCTGGCTATCAACGTTTGGCTAGACAAAAGCCAGAATTGCCCACATGTTGATCGTTGTCGTTTTAACAATGAAGCAGCAAAATATTTCAATTTCCCAAACATATATTTAAGCACGCACGAAATAAAAACTAAACAAGCTCGTCCACTTCTGTTTCATCTTCATCAATGATTAATCCCGCCTCCACTTCCCTTTCGAAACTACAACGAATACCAATTTAACTATGTTTCGTTGCCCAGTCCCGTGCTGTTCACTTTTACTAAAGCATGTCATTCTCATCGTCACATAAGAGAATATCAACAGAGCTAACTAAATGTAATAAAGTATGGTGGCATGTTGCATGGGTAATATTTTACAAGTTTATTCGAAGCGATAGAATGTGCAAGTCAAAAGGATGATACATGATGATGAGTTTTTTGTTGACCTCGATTGTACAGGTATTGAAGAGCATCTAAAACTGGTTGAAACACTAAAACTTGCAACCAACCAGCCTAGCCAAGGCCTTTTACGTTTTCATCATTGCCAAACACCACAATCACGAAAACCTTTTATTTTAACGTTGGTTGACCCAAATTAACATTGTAAGCTCCAGCGCTGCCATATAGCATGAATTAAAAGTGCCACTAAGTACACACGATTTAAATGATAATGATGGTGAAACTTTTCATTTAAATTTATATCATATTAAGGGTTTCACATTTAATGATTTATCAATAAGTACACCAAATTCTAAGCGCACTACCAAAGAGTTTCATGATGATTGATGAAAGCAATACATCAGGGAATGTACACCAACAATGTCAAAATATGTAGTTTATTTAAATAGATAAAAAATATCAACATTCAAGGTACAAGCGAAAGCGAACCAACAGATCTGCATCGGTAAATACTATTTGTTATCTTGATGCAGGCAGATGCAACGTAATTATGTAATTTCAATAAATTATGTATAGACAACTGACGAGTACAATATAAATTGTGTGTTATCTGCTATATTTTCACATGCATTTTCTATCATCTAAATATAATGAACAATAGGTCGGCGGGTCCTTCAAATCATTTTGGTGTAAAATATTATTTTCCCATTAACTGTTAACGTTATTTCCATTGCCACTTTTTGATTGTATTTAAATACGTATTATGCCTTGTTCATGGCCTAAATTCCAAAGCTTACCACCAGGGACTCCTGGTAATTGGTAATTAGTAAAGTTCGACATTTGATAGACTATTCTTCCTCAGTATTACACACAACCAGAAGCATAAGTCAAACGGAAATATTAATTTTAGCATGAAAGATGAAATGTGACATGTAAAATATTTTAAGGAAGTTCAGGCGAGTACACATAATAAATGCTTAAAATTTCCTCAGTGGGTTCATCCCATTGTCTTCATTTCTTTACACATGACCGATGTGGCGTGGTTGCAGTAATTGTTCTTCGTATTATTTCTTTAGGACATGGTTGAGTAATTAAGAAGATGTTTATAATTTGTCTTGCAACTGCTGATCCAAGTATTTCTACCTTATAATTTTATAATAGAAATTAATTAACGTGGAGTTTCTGACAAGTCTGGCTGTATGTACATTGATTAATAGATATGTTTTAGCGTAGGGTGAGGTCGTGGATGAAGATGGCATTAATTGTAATTCCTAAATAATATTAACAAACAAATAACTAATTAATGTTATGCTATGAGGTGTGATAATTGGCACATCGTAGAACCATCTTAACATTGTAAACAAGCCATTTAATTATATTTTTCAATCTGTATCAATGTAAAGGGAATCTTGAAAATAGATGTCACTAATATTATCAATATAATCATTTTAAAGAGCTATTTTAACTACTAAAAACTTGAGTGAATTCGCATCGATTAATAAGGTTAATGAATAATATGCATAAATTCATAAAAATGATGTGGCTACGTGGCATGCATATACAAGAAAGTCAATGATGTAGTAAGTCTTGTCTAACTTTTTTTCAACTGTAGCTGTCGTCACTATTCATGCCGTGTAGTTTAAGAAAATCAAGGTTTTGTTTGATTTCCAAAACTAGGTCTCATATTATCGATGACGATGTGCTTTGTAATTAAATGACACAAGAATTCAGAATGAGGCGAGTTTCAAAATATACCATGCTTGTGACTTGCCCTCCTGCTGCTAATACAAATGTCAGAATAGACGATGATTTTGATGGCTTGTGTACTCTGTGAGGTACTTTCATTAACAATTACTTGCACTACCACTACTGTGGTGGTATGCGTAATCAACTTATTTGTGAATGCGTAGAGTACGGTTTCATTAGTACAAGTGGTTTCTTACATTCTGGCCAACTTTTCCTGTTTATAATTCTCTTTTCTGCCCACTGTCGTACATTAAAAACTCAAACAACATCACACCAACACGGTTAGTAAAGATCGAATGCAGACATGGCTAGTTTCCGAAAGGAATACCGTATCCTTAACGTTAAATGAAAGAAAAGTCAAATAAATTAAAATGAATGAGTGTAATATAAGGAATGAAAGTATGAAAATGCTCACATCTCCCGATAGAGTACATTTACAACAGCCCATTACCCAGTATTGGGGTATATGTGTGCTATACGTGCGCATAAGATTATATAGTGTCAACAGTCGACGGGTTATTAAACGAAACAAGATTATTGTTGCTTATACCTAAACCTAATACCTGCAACAATGTATATCTCAACAAAGTGGAATATTTGCGAGCCAAAATCCTGTTTCCCTACTCCTCGTCTTAGCAGTATGTATTGAGGACCTGGACTCAATAAAAAACGTGCACTTTCGACACTCGTACAAGCATAAAAACGCAAAAGAAAAGAAAAATGAATTGATTTCGCTGTATTGTATACACCGAAAATGCAAAACATTATACTGCAGAAAATATGGCAAAAAATAAGCAAGGATCTTGTATGAGTGCTATTTGAATTGACCCCAAGAAAAAGTTGTGAATTTAAGCCTTGCTTTAAAACGAAGATTCCCTCTACTTCAGCAATACAATGAAAGGCAGTAAGGAACATGAGATCAGGTACGCATGAAAATGGAAGTGGATTTATGTAGGTATGTGCAATGGATACGATACGATGATACCACTGAAAAGTTGTACACCACGCTTATGCAGATTTTCATAGGTGGGCCGTCAGGCACCATTAGTTGCAGCACCTATAAGCTGAGTACATTAACAAAACAAAATTGAACCCAGCAGCATACCAGTATTACTACTTGACCAAGTTTAGGGCAGTAGGTTTCAAACACTCATTTTTTCACTGTGACGGCGTTGTTACTGCTGCGTAATAAATTGCATTACTTATTTATTACACACTTCCTTTCTTATCTTGTATTTTCCCACTTCATAAGCTACTTTTAATGATGATCTTGTAACCAAAAACGACATTCCAAGGGATATGTTTTGATAATATATATTACAGAAGCGTCTTTTGCAAGATTTACTACTATAAATAAACTATTGGTGTTTTTCTCCTTAGAGCTGTCTAACTCACATTCTCTTTTGTGGATAATGCAAGATGATTTTGCAAAATTCCATAATTACTTTGATCCCTTTTGCACGCAAAATAATAAACAAATAATTATAAGGGAAGTGGGTACCAGGAACATTCAAAATTTAGTGGCATATCTTCCTCTACTTATCTGTATTGAAATTATTAAAAAAGAAAATTTTAGAAAGAAAATAGCCTTACTCACTATTGCATGTTAGTACGAGAATAAGTAATCAAGTTAGATAAGATCAATTTATTAAGAGAAAAAATGTACTAGCTAAGCCTTCGTGAACAACCAAATCGTGCAGAGTTAGACGATGGAACTACTTCCCGTTCTGCAAAGTATGTAAGCAGCCTTTGTGTTCCTTTTCTTGACATACAAGATACCTTTCTTCATTTATGATATTGCTTCACTTTCAAATCAAGGAAATTACCTTTCTTTTCCCTCCGTGAGTTTGCTAGTTGTATGAAATAAAAATGCTAATCATTATTTTAAAAAACAACAAATGGTAAGAGATATTGCGCATTTCTGCTTGTAAATAAAAATACTATGTATGCCGCATGCATATAGTGAGTTTTAGTTGCAAAGAAAAGAATTCACAATTTGTAGCGAGATTTTTGGTATACTATTTAACCGACATATCTTTCGATCAAAGATACTACCTGACTATAATATTTGCACTCAACATGTTACAAAATATGATGAGTATTATCCGGAAAAGTTCTTGTTTTCATTTCCATTATACAACAAGCACGCACAAGTGGAAAGAACTATTACAAGGTGCAATACTTATAGCATTATTCTTGCTACCTTTACAGGGGACAGCTAATGTATTTTTCATCAACGACAAAATGACCTACATCTGTTTAATTTTCACTACTAGCAAGCAGTGACAGTTGGCAAACACGGACTTCGTGCGCATAAATGTGTTAGAGGAAACAGATATATCATTATTAATGCCCGCTTTAATACTTCTTACTTCCCTTGTGGCAATTTGTATGGTTCGGAACTTCTTCTTCACCACTGCACCTTTAGTAGCGATTAGCAATTTTACCATTAACGTTAGTATTTAGTCAGAATAAATTCAATAACACACTAACAACCTAAAATCCTCAGGTTTCGAGGAGTTTATCGTGTTCAATAGTATATTATATGAACAAGCTCCGTGTTTCACCCTGCTGAAAAATAAAAGCAATCCTTTTCGCACAGGATCTATAATTATTTTTATTTTAAGTTTTATAAAGTATTTCAAATTTATAGGTTTAAATTATGTCACCATTCAGCCACACAAAGTAACGGCTCAGTAATTATAATAAACACGCTGTAATATTCACAAACTTTTTTTCTTAAACGCGTCATGAACATGAAATATATAATCATAAAAAGCCACGATTTTTGTAGAAGCCGGTTTTAGGAAGCTATATAACGGGACATGTAGCTTTTTTCCTTTGCACAAAGTATTCTCACATGAATTATCATGAATACAACGAGGTGGTTGCATATTATTATCATATCTTGGTGACAATGCGATAAAGAGTGTTAGTATGAGTGACGGATATAAATTCATGTACTGAGTTCGAGTAAATCTCTGTCCCTCATTCAAACTCATAGACCGCGTATACTGATAAATGCATAAAGCTTTACGTTTCTGCCGTTGCGTTACTTGGCAAGAGTATTCATCCGACGCATCATAGTCCAGGATTTATTGCAAACTACATGTTAAGCCATATAACTTACTAAAATTTTAAATCCAATCCTTGATAAGTAGTCGTACGCGTAAAATAACATCATAAATTCAAGTCTGAGCCATACCAGTAAAATAAAAACTTTGTAAAATGCTTTACAAAGTATCCTATACGACAAATCTTAAAACAGTAAAAGGGCTAATGAATGACCATGAAAACAAATCCACATATAATATGTGTAGGTACTCATCACAACTTTTATTTCATGAACAATAAGTAGTTTACTCAGTAATCACTGTCTATGCTTTCAAAAGGCGCTTAAAGTAAATGCTAAACGTATATGAATTAAGAAGATAAAGTGTTCTTTCATGCCCTATCATTTCGCGGGCTCACATTTTGCTACACACTATTTCAAATTACAAATAGCAATATCATAAAACATATGAAATCCCATGACACTTGTGTCAAGTCATGTCGTGCACAAAATTATCCACAAATATTATATTGTCGAATCGCAACAACTGCACACCTTGCGCCTAATATGGGATTTTGGAAATAGCAGGCGTTTTCACAAACATTTTTCATAAAGCAGATTACAATCTAATCACCGTTGTAAGTTTGTGTGTTTAAGCAGCTTATCTAATCTGCGGTTGTAAAAGTCTTTGGTCAGAACGTCTTTAGGACAAAACATTTGCTTTTCTTTAAAGAAATGTTTGATTGGGGATATTGCTGAAGGGAATCAAGTCGAAAGGTGAATGCATGCTTAGCGAAACGAAACTGATCACGACAACGTTTACAATCTTATCATTTTTACAACTCTCTAGCTCTTGGCTTTTCTTGGAGTTTCAAATTACGCTAACAATGTTTTATCGAAATTATTTTTGTGACCATTTTTTATAGATTAGCAAGCAATAAAATCAAATTAGCCAGAAACTACAAATTTTTGAAGGGATTTTTTGTTCATGTATATTCATTCTTTAAACGTCATGTGGATCAACGTGTGAATGTCGAGTCGACTCTACTATCACATGTGAATTTTTAGGTAACGCTTCGTGTGTAATGAATAGATGGAAGATGCTTTATGCGAAGCTCATAATATAGTCCCTTATGTGAACACGAATATCATGACTAAAAGAGTAGTAAACTTTTCTGCGTTTCTAAAAGAAGTCTAGCATAAAATCAGCCATAACTTTCATTATCGATACTTCCTTAAATGTACTATTGGTTTTCCATAATTTGGCATATGAAACTGATTTAACTAGTTTTACATGACCACCGATAATAGACCCTAAACTTTAAATAGTCATGCGTTTCTTCTATGCATGCTTCCTAATAGACATGAAAGGTGAAATTTGGAGATATTCTGCTTGGTCATTTGTCAAGAACAAGCAAGAAGTAGCAAGTAGCATAACAGTAGAAGGCGGTGGTGGTTTTATAGTGCCGATTTGTGGCTTTCATTTTTCCCTCAACAATGATGATGACTCCTTGAATGGCTCACTTGCACTTTTCTTGGCTCTTAAATTGTAAATAGCCAAAATTAGAGTGGAACGGGGAAGATCTACGAAGCAAGAAGCAATGATGACAACGGTAGCATAAGATTCGCTTTTAAATATTTGTTGCATATTCATGCATTAGATTACCACCTTCACAATTTCATTCTTCCTCGCATTTAGTCGAATACATGATATTACACTAATCTTTAAATTGCAATTTTTTCTCCTCTCTTTTGTGTAGTTTTCCGAATCGCTCTCGGCAAGTTCTTCCGTATTATTGCGCTTCACTATTACTATTAAAAACTTCAAATCATTTATTTTCTAGTTGTCCCTTCTATTTGCTTAAAATGAACCACAAACTTAATAACTGTCCCACTAAAATAGACGGCCTACATATTATAAGTTATAAGAACAATGCACTCTAGCTGTATACTACATATTAGCTAAAATCATAGTAGAACAAACTATGCAAACTATTGTTATTAGCTTCTCAGTATGCAAAAATTTGATATCTCAATAAAAACTAAATTGCACGCCTTCCTGCAGTCGTAATCTAATTAGTATTTTAAGCGGCTATACGGCTTCATGCCGTCAGAATGTGATCAAATGAGCAGAATTCGAATTACAATTTGCAATCATCCCCTTACCACGGTGAAACCACACACGTATCTTTTCAGGAGTATTATTATGTGTAAGTGCAAGCATAAGATGAATCAAACAAGATGAAAATGTCCCTCAAAGCAGAACAAATTGAATTCAGTCAGACAAATTCTATATTTGAATGAAGCGTACGATTTGTAACTAGCCATTGCTCGTTTCGTATATGAAATTATCTTTTCAATAATGACCGGTTCAAGTTGTCAATTTTATGCACAAACAAGGCTGCATAAAACTGAGTAATATGTACTGCTACGGTTTGTTGCAGTATTAATCGAAATTATTCCACCTCGTTGTATATATGTTTACCACTAGCCGCTAGCATTAAGTAAATGCAATGAATCTAAGGTGCGTTAAGATAAATTTGATTTATATAATATAATCGGGACAGAGCGGTATACTTTATAATACTATACTAGTAATATTCCGCATATCATACTAGTAAAATTGTAAGTATTGCCAGTTGTGACGGAAAATTTACATTTTTCACCTGTACGCTAAGTGTATTGTCACACTTACTGCACTAAATGATAATCCAAAGAAAACGGAAGATTATTTCTCTAGTGAGTGAGGGTTACTACTGTTTTTTTTATAAATAAAACGGCTTGTTCAGTAGAGCGAACCAAAAATATTAGTAATATTAGTCTCGGTCATCCACAGCTACTATTTGCTTTGCCTTTGCAGAATGAAATATTATTTATAAAACTATTAATGACCGTCACTGGCATGGCAAGACTTTTTATATGAACTTGTCATAAGAACTTATAATAACAGCGTCCGTTTGTCTTCTGCAGTAGTAAATCTCTTTATGAACGTCAACTAAGCTATAAAAAGGTATAACCAATGTTGTATTATTCAGTTTATTCTAGACGGAAAGCTTACCCGATATGATGTATTTAGATGCTTCGCCAATATTATACAATGCACTTGTGTTTGCGTCCATTTTAATTGAATCATTCTTAAGGAATACAACATGCACGTATACAATGGCTACAAACAAGCACTTCGTTGGCCTAATGAATGGTAGCTAATTATACACTCGACTACTTCGTAGTCTGAAACGAGAGCCGCATACAAACATAAAACGTGTGTTGTCGTTGTTTGTTATTAGTATTTTCTCACACTTCACAAGAAATCCCATCATAAACGAACGATTGTACAGTTACATTGCAAATTAAATAGCAACAGAAAAAATATAAAATACAGAAACGGTGAAGGTACAATATATATTTCTATAAACAATCTCATGACTATGAACTAAATGTAACTTTATATTGTTTTGTCAGATCGCATCGTTTCGTGATAAATATATACTCAGCGTGCATAAGCTACATCCGTTCATGACGTGTATTAAGTAATTCTGGTGCAACCATAATGCAACGTATAAGTGCATTATTGTCTTTGAATACTGTTTTGTCCGGGGAGAAAACTAAAACCCATGCGACAAACGGAAGCAAAATAAACATTTACCATACATTAGTTAATGCAATAATACTTACGTTGTTACGACTGTTAAATTTGAATTAAAAATTGACCATATTGTAAATGTTGTTTTGATTTCATATTTTTCTAAAAGTCCTCACTAAACAGGAATGTTTACATATTATTCGATTACATGTTGCATAATGCTAATGTTATTTTTTTCCATTGAATAAACATGTATTGATGCTGAGTAGACGATTCACCATTCGTAAAATTATAACTACAAACGTTCAGTACTCACTCAGATTTGTACTGATATGACTGACGATTCCAGTTGTGGCAACATGCAAAAATATTTTATCAAGTAAAATGCAAACTAGCTCTAATTTATTTTAAAAAACGAAAAGAAAAATATATCAAATATAGTCATAGTGTAGTCTCTCTCATATCATAGTGTATATATTACCAAGAACTCAGTTTGCTTCATTGCTTTATCCTATTCTATTGTAGCTTATGCTTCATAGTTTTAAAAATGTTTTCAAGGCAAGCAATATTCTTTAGAAAAATTCAAGTTAATGCAAAAGCACTCATGTAAGATATCTATGTGCAATTTAAAACTAAAAAGACAATTTTCCATCTAATCATTTGTCAAGGTCGCTAACTGTATAGCTTAACATAACATATCAAGAATTGCCTACACTGCAACTGCAGTTTACTATACATTCAATGATTAAGAGCATGCTCAAGAGAACATTTTCTTATACATTTAGTCATGACTTCTCGTGTCATTCATTATTTAACCTTTCTAATAAAAAATTTGCCATTGCTCCAATTGAACTGAAAAAATATTGTTTAAATATCAGATGCTCGCATTTCTTGGTGAGAACATTCTCTCTTCTATATTGCTTAACCCGTCGTACATTATGACAACTTATATATGACCGTGTTACCAACCAAAACTTCCTATACGTTCTCAGATTAGCATTATTGAACAGGAAAAATATATGAACACATTTATCATTATTTATTTATTATTATATAACTTTAGATTTACTATTTGTACTAAAACACTGGGATATCATTTGATTTAAGATCTGAACGCTAAACTGCTATGTACTCATATATAGAACAAAAGCAAAACAATACGACTTTAAGGTGAGGAGCTAGGTATGTACAAGCATTTGTAGCATGTCAGAGTACTGAATAACTTTTTATCATTGACTTTTCAAAACCGTCATCACGTTTGTAAGTCACTAAAGAATCCAGTAATTCAATCCAACTACCAAAATCATCATACCAACTCTTATCATTTTGCAATATTGATGTCCCTTAACTTAAATTCAACATACTTGTATTTCTACCACCTATTCATTGAAACAGTAATAACAGCATACATTATCTGCGTCAGATTTGTTGTTTGTGATCCCAGTCTGGCGTCCAATTCAATTTAATGGCATTCAAAATTTGGTGAAATTGACCTTTGCTACATATTTTTATGAGTTTAACAAGACGTAAATAATACCTCAAGGAAATAAAATATTTATACTAAACTTCTCCGAAAGCTTGAACACGAACACTCATAAAAGGGTTGAAATAGAAATGCGATATCAATTAGCTCCTTAGGGAAATAAGTGATGCTAGCTTGTCCAAAATTATAGTGGTTATATTTATAATGAACTTTTGCACTTAAAATATTTGTCTCAAATAAATCTTGTGGCATTTATTTGTGGTAGTTGTGGTGCGGGTGGTATTCCCTTTCTTTTTTGCCTATGCAACTGAGTTGGCCATGAATTTTATCAAGTAATTTAACAGAAAAATACAAAACTACAAATACAATTTGTTGGTATTCAATTATCGCGAATATTCATGTGTCATATGTGCCTTCTTTAAGATAAAAGATTTGTACAAAAAATCCGAAACTTGAAAGATGAATGCAGCAATTTATGAGATGAAGATCGTTAAAACAAAATGCGCTTGCAGCTATTATCACAACAAGGTAAAATAATACACAAGGAACCCAAATACACATGAGCTCACGAATATTCTTAATGAAAAGGGAAGAAACTCATCATCTCGATGATGCATGGGATGCTTGACTTACTTGTTGAAGGTGTGGTGGATCCTGAGTCAGGGTTGTCTCCACTCTCATTCACATCACCTGGAGTGCCTGTCGCTTGTGCTAGACAACCAGGTATCATCATCCCATTTTGACAATAGAGAAAGGCTAAAAATAGCCAAAATAGTAATAATGATGTTGGTGGCCCGTCAGGGGCTTGTCGTCCTTTCTTGCGCGTTCTCATTTCATCGGTGGAACGTTTTCTAAAAAGAAAAATTCCAAAAACACATGAACAGACAGGTAAAACATCCTTGAGTTATTTAAGAATACAGTGAAAATGAACTTGAGCACTTTGTTATTTCTTCAATATATGAAGCATACAAAGCTTTTTGCTTGTTTTGTCGTGATACTTTCCTTAAATGCAATACTATTTCCGCACGTACGAAAAACATGCCTGCTAAACATTAAACATTTTGATTTTATGAATGTCTATGGTCCAATTACTTAGCTGTTCATCATCGCATCAATATCTCATCAAATGAAGAGACATAATTAGAACTTGCTGGGCGCTACAGTTTAGTATATAAAGTTTTATCACCGGTAGGGACACACTTTGGTGTGGTGCGGCAGACATTCATTATCCATATCATGTAATTCACTGCCATTTCACGCCTCATTTATCTTGACTACTTTGAATATAAACCTCTACTCGCGATTTTTTACCTGCGTACAATTTGCCTACCTACATACAATATGTTGTGTTTAATAAAAGATGTCTACGTTCTAAAAGGACGATCTTTTATTAAAATAACTTTCATTCACGAATCCTGTCATACATGCATGAAACATTGATGAATGGTTCTACATTATTTCGGACGCTGAGGCGACATATATTTTTAACTTGCATTTTTTCCTATAGTCCTAACTAAAACTCAACCAGACAGGAAAAACTGAATGCTTACCGACTACACGCATCCTACAATAGTTATTCTTATTACCTGTTGTTCACAGATTAGTGACGGTCATTTCAGTCCATTCAATTCTGAATGGAGGAAGAACCAAATTCTTATAATGCTTCATTATTTAAAAAGTGCATGCCAGTTTTTCTCGAATTTTATTACATTGGACTAAAAAGGGCTAATAAAAAGCAACAAGACTACTGCTGTTTGGACACGTTCTTGATTAGAATGTAGTTTAAGTAAGAGACAGTGGTTCACCAAGAATTATAATAGAAAAATAATAGCGCTGCAGTAAATAATGACGGAGATCAGTAACTACTCGAGAAAGTACCGCAGTGAGAGTAGGCCAGATCAGCATCATTCATTCATACAATAGATGATACATGATTTGTTAGTTATTACTTTTGGTACAAACTGCTTTGTTTTACGCACAAAAACGAGATTTGCAAGCATATCTCAACGCTGAGAAGATGGGAATTCGGTTCGAGTAATATATGTTTACATCTTTTGTTTAGCACTACAACAAAAAGTTAAGTGAGTGTACCAAATGCTTCATTGCTGTCCACAACCGAATTTGCTTCTGTGTATTGTTTTTGTCATAAAAATATGCGTAATCACTATGTACACTTTTGTACCATACGACACGAGTAACCTAAAAAGGAGAAAGGCTTATTATGATAAGGAATCATTTAAATATTCAAACGTGAAAAACGCGCAGATATACTGTACACATATGTGGGAAGGTATTGTGAAGAGAAAGAGCAGTTCTTATAGTTAGAAGAAAAAGTTATCACTTATCAGTTGCAGTTACAATACCAACTGACATTTGCAGTCATCACAGGCAAAAACTCTGCATTGCAGCAACAAGTGAGATGCAGGTGCTACACAATTTCGCTTATTGCTTGTCAGCAACATTTTGCCTCTGGCAAAGACCGGCTTGTTCAATGGTTTCTGCCAACGAACTACGAACAAAGCCAAGACTTATAAAAACTACTGACTGACTGGCCTATTGCCTCTGGTCTGTTGTTGTGGTCGACTTCCAAAACAACTCTTAAAATGTTGCATTTTATAGGGTAAATGTTTGCAAGAATCTATAGACTTTTTCATGATCCCTATCCCTATAGGAGTGAAAATCTTCAGACGCGTCGCTTTTGGTGTATGCATCACTTGCATTATTGAAATTGCTGAAGCATACTTTTGTATATTATTCATACGCAATACTATTATTATATTCAGCTATACTATCAACAACCAAAACGGAAAAAGTGGTGATATCAAACAGAATTACACGTTTTCTCTTGTGGACGGAAAGTATTATTCTTGAGACAAGTTATGTAGCACGTAAACTGCATCTTCTGCAAAATCAAAGGTGTGTAGCATGCTCATGTTCTTGAATACGTGCTCTACCCCCTGGTCGTCAATTTTACATGAATTCATGATGACCATCGCATCTTCGGGCTACCATTGTAATAATCGTAAGCTGTATCGGGAGATCACAGAAAAAATGTAGTTGATGTGCTTGTGTACAGATTTTTTGCAAAATGTGATACCTGGTGCTGGCTGATGCGATGTTTATCTGAGAGCACACACCTCTTTTTTCACTAACGCACATGAAGTCTCATTTAACCTGGTTGTATCCTACAATTCTACTTACATATACTCAAGTATTGAAAACGGATTTGCATATGAATACGTTTATGCTGTTGTTTTGCATATTTATGTCATAACACATTAGACGTACAATGTAATTTTGAAACTAGAAACTTACAAATAAATGTGTCATTTAATGCATATTTAAAAACAATAATAAAAAATGATTCGGGGGAAGGTCTTAAGTTTAAGTTTGCTTATAGAATACGAAACGCCGAAAACGCATACCTATACTATATTATAGTTTAAAGATATAAAGTTGCACCTACACATTTTTAAAAAGTTCTTGCAAACATTATTATGGTATTAACCAATTTCAAGAAAATGTCATGAGGGGAGGGACTCATTTGTTCAGAAACGGTTAACGCGCTTTTAATTTATGATTGTACAGTCTATAGCCTCTATCAGACCAATAGAGACGATACGCATTTAAAATAAGTTTAAAAACCATCTTGTAATGTAAAAAAGACTGATTTTCTATTAGCCACCAGAGCTAAAGGAATGTTTTTAAAACATTAAAGTTCTTTTCTTAAAGTCAATTGTAGAGTCGGACGAAGGATATGAAGAACTCGTTATTTCCGTCTCAGAATAAAGTTCAAGTACTCAATTCAAATAGTTTCCATTCCATATTATTCATTATACAATTTTCATGCCAAACACGGTATGATATATAGTTTGAAAAGGCGGTTACAAAGCCCCACTGCAAATGCAATGCAAAATGAACAGCTTGCATACACAACAATAGCTCACTTTCGCGTTCCACGAACCTCCAGTTCATTACTTTCCATATAGTTCATTTAAATGTATAGAAACAAGACAGTTACACCTTTAACTTCATAGCAAATGTTTAGTGATTACACGTTCTTCAAGCATCAAGCCGCTAAAATTCACAAGCCACTGATGCATGCCCACTCAAAATGTACAAAATTATTCAACTCAAGTCTCTACTCTAGATCAAAATGTGAATGCAAAAAAAATCCTTTGGGAGCGGCAAAATCTTTTAATTACGCTTCATGGTTGGTTAACATATTCCAGAAAAATTCCAGTGTTTATCTTTCCACTGCATACGAATAGCATATAATGTAAAAGATATTATTCCAACTAATTATAAACTAAAGGTCAACGTAATTATTAATGATGAGAAAATAATACTAATATAATGCTTGAACAGTGTATTATGAATTTGGCGTGACCGTGGCCTTAACCAACTTTGTGTACACAGACAAGCCCCAAAATAAAAAATATTAAAACCTTTTAAATATACAACAAATTATTCCGTTGACTTCTTAGCAACATAAAATCGCTGATTTTACTCCAATACTCGAACGTTTGTTAAGAGTTTTAATTTTATAGGTTTGTTTAATTTTTAAAACGTTTTTATAAACCCTGACTCTAACTACATGAAATTTAAAAAAAT
The DNA here is from genome assembly GCA_029691765.1 of Entomobrya proxima. Classification (NCBI taxonomy): domain Eukaryota; kingdom Metazoa; phylum Arthropoda; class Collembola; order Entomobryomorpha; family Entomobryidae; genus Entomobrya; species Entomobrya proxima. Next base: position 15,325,479 of record CM056168.1, read on the forward strand.
ATATTTAGACATATTTAGCCTGGGACACATTGGTCCTGACACTGTTATGCATGATACTACAATATTTTTATATATTTGTTTTCTCTCTAAATTCGATGCATTTCCATCTAAACTGAAGACAGTCAAAACTAAATATAGGTAATATAGTTGTAAGAATCCATATATGGTTTTCGCTCGCTCTCTATGTTTGAACAATCGTAGGAGTCAAGAATAGTAACAAATGTAAACTTGTGGCCAATATAGCCGTACAATTAATTATTCAACACATCATTACGATGTCTGTCAAAGGTATCAGCTAGAACGCTGACGTTGTTTGTATTCAGAATCATTATCACTTATAAAAACATTTTTATGAGTTGTTGAATCCAACATTTTTTCAAATCCTAAAATGGTAATATTGAGACAAGTGAACGTTGCAATTTGGCCTTTTAAAATCGGATCGAAATGATGCCGCCATAGCAAAACACGGAGTCAAAAAGATAAGCAGTGTCTACTTTTTGCTGTTCTTTTCTTCTATAACCCCATTGTGCAAATCATATTTTACTTTACATCAGTTGACTGGGTTTTAGACTTTTAAACAAGAAATTAAACATGGATAATAAATAAATACTTTGTTAATTTGTAGAATAAAGAGCAAAAACAGCATAAAATTGTTGTTTGCTATCTAGTACCAGCAAACCTTAGATTTAATGCAATTTGACAATATACCTGGAGGTAATGATCTCCCGTAAATTCCACGTTTTGCCTGACTGCTACACTCAGTCAACAAAGCCGTATTTCACAAATTCAGTTTTCACACAGAAACATAATCGCACTTGTGCACATTTAATAACTCAGTGGCTATATTTACATTTCGCTTATATGTTAACACTCAAACTTTTTCCGACGACGACTTTTCTAATTTTTCACACAACACTATCACAAGCACATTTAACATTCTCAGAACCAAAGTTTCCAGGTTTTAGTTAAACCAAAGCGTGCAAATTTATTATGATTCAACTTTTTATCCACTACTTAATTCTAATTTCCTTTTAGCACAATGTTTCCGGAATGTGTAGAGGTAATTTATCGAAAGATCCTAGAAAATAATACTCATACGAACGTATTACATTATACACATTTCACAAGCTCATGCAAACTCTCATGGTCTTTGTTCAGTTGCCAATTCAATACTGAAGGGAAGACAGGATGTCGAGCCGTTTCCATTGTTTATTTGATGGGTAGTCGGTGAATGTAATGGTGCATTGCATTGTAGCATGCTGCCGTAGGCATGCATTTGCATTATATTTATCAAAGGGTTAGATGTTTAGTAAGTTAAGGGTAATACTTTGGTTGTTGCAGCATCGTTCGTCCTGTGCCATCATTATCCCATCTGCCATTCTAATGGCTTTATATACAAGTGCGTTACTACAACTAGCTAGCTAAGAAGAGCAACAAAGCAAGAGTTCGTTCGTTACAGGCATTTCAGCGTTTACGTTCCTACCTAAAGCCAAGTGTTTTACAACAATACTCGAGCTAGATACTTTGTATTGATGCTACTGATGACAAATATTAAAGTTACTTCAAAACGACACAACTAACGTATGGCGAAAACCAATAGAATGTGTGAAACGCAAATATGAATATGAATAATCATATTATATGACACATTAGTACCTGAATTACGTACCAATGTTGCTCGCATATTATTCTGTAATAAAATGTAAATTGAATACATAAAAGCCAAATATTAATTAGGTAGTAGTTTTTAATACGACTCCAAATCGTGTTATTCAATTTAGAAGATACACGGTTGAAATGTTTTATTTTCTAGATCAACTGAAAGATATAACCAGGTAATGTGGAATCCGCATTCTGATGTATCACCATTTAGGCAAGCATGTTTCAAAATTACTGATACTTTGAAAGATTTATTTATTTTTAACCAAACAAAATTAATCAGTCAGTTTTTATTAGCATCAGAGGCTTAAATATTCTTTTGAGCATTTTTTATTTATTTATTTATTGGAACACCAATAAAGTTAAATTTGTTTTGAGTCATACATAGCTGATCTATTACATAAAGGAAATGTACTGCATTATTCGGTTTGTGATTTCTCCATTGCCTATCAATTTTTCCGCACCATATTCAGAACTTTAGTTTTATATTTCAGAAAGGGAGATAATGTTTAAGAAAATTCATAGCGATAGATGGGTCGCGGTGTATTCTCTATTGGAAGAGGGGCGGTGCTTGAAAATCTTGACCGAGCCAAGCGTTGTCGATATCTATGTCGATTATTAGCATCAGTATTTTGGCGATCCTGAGTTCTAATTTTGTCGTAAAATGTGCGTAAATGGTTTATTTGTTGAGATTCTAAGAGCCGGTCATCAATATTACCCCTTTCTCTGTTGAACTTTTCCAGTTCTATAGTGCAATCAATAATAATTACGCCCAGTACCAGTAGTTACAGATGCAGGAAGAATCAAGCAAAATAATGCAGTGATTGATGTTGACATTAAAACGGGCACATTATTACCTTTCTGTATGGACTCCAACATGGTTATGCTGCGATCACTATCAATACGTTTAGTATTGCTTCCTTGATTATTTCTGCTAATCAGGCGATACTCATGCCCATCTACGTCGGTTTCGACTTCTCGGACAACCGCTATTAACTCTTGAACGACTTTTTTCAAGATGCTTTCTGTGTGTTCCGGAAACCTTGCGTTTTCACCTCTAATCGACGCGAGCCGTGGCATTAGTCTACAATTTATTATGTTTAGAGAGGAAAAATAATGAAATGCAAGAACTGTATAATAATAGCCACTGTGTAATAATATTATACATATAATATTTAATGTTTGCTTGCATGCAAAGAATCATTGCAGTTCCTGATATAAAGTAGTTCCTTTGTGCAAACAAAAGTTCAACTCTGTTTTCTAGTCGTACAGCCATGTCCTGTTCCTTCTCATAATCCACCGACGAATACTTGTAATACGAACGCATTGAATCTAAATAAAAGCAGTTTTTCAGGTTTCATTTTTGGAACATAAATATGTGTTTTCAAAACCTGATTAAATATTATACCGATATGCAAGATGAAGCACGGACAAAATATTGTCAAGTAAAAGCTCCACGGGCTTATACCAATTAATCTCTTAAAGAAATTTACCAGGCGGTTATTGAAAATCCAAAACCATCTATTAAACTCAAACCCCAGTAAATATTAATCATTATATTGTTGGACCGGAACTGAAATGTAGTACAAAGTAATCTTACTGTTTGGATGTGGGATATGGAAGTATTGCAATTAAAATCAAAATTGTTTGCGCATGCACAAACACAGATAAGCCCCACCAGAAATAACCCATTTTGGAAAATAATATTACTTTATTTTTCAGAAATATGATAACAATGTTGACTCACAATGTATGAAAAATTGGGGAATGTGTTTCACTTCATCAACCTTTACACTTTATAACGAATTACATGAGTCTTTCAATGCCATTAATTGATTCAAAGAGTTACCATAGATGAATGAAAATACCGAGCTGTTTCGTGCATGGACCGACACTAACCAAATTCTAAATGTTCAAATTTTGCTATCAGTGGGTGGGACCAATCATCACCGGTACCTCAGGTTTCCAGTTCATGCCAACAAGAATAATGGCAAAATAAATGTATGAAAAATCATATTTTCGCGCCATCAAGAATTCAGAACTACTCATGAGTACTTTTTGTACAGAATGCCCATTCTATCAATTATAATAAATGAAAGGAAGACTTGTTGCCAATAAATATACCAAAGAATTCTTATACGATGCAATAAAACACGCTGTATAATATTTTATTAAACAGGAGAAATGTCTCTGAAAATATAAACTTTAAAATAAAATAAAGTTTTGTAACAAGTAATTTTGCACATAGCCATCTTTACAATAATTACCCAACACTTGACTCAGACAGCCGTTTCGGTTCCAAGTTTCTTAAGTAGCTTCCACTGTTCCATCATGTTGTGACTACTTCGTGTACCTATACCTCTTCGAATTGGAGACTCGACAAGTTCGGTACTTTCTGCTCTTCCAAAGTGAACCGAGTTTCGCGCATTATGTATAGTCGGTTCACTTATGGCACGGTTTTTTCTTAAACTTTTGCTACGTCGATTTACTCGACTGGTTAATATTGCATTGCTGTTGCTGAACACTATTCCCTCTACGGGAATATTATCATTGATTTGCGTTTCATTGCTTATTTGATTGGCCGTGAACGACGAATGTGACGCACTTGTAGTAAAAATTGCACTTGGAGGCTTTGGCACTCGTCGTAGTCTAAGAGCTGTCCATATGAAATCAAAAAGTGCAAGAACTGGACTTAAAAAGAACACTGAATATGTCCAGCTTACAAGAATAAGTATAAAGAAGAAGGCACCAATCTGCTGATACACGAGAACGTTTGAACACAAAAACATCATTAAACCCATTGTAATGGTAGTTACTGCAGCAAAAAACGTTGGGGATGTCATTGCAGCCACCGATTTACGTTTTGAAAACTCAATTGAATTATGTGCAGTGAAGTCTGATAAGCCGACGGCGACAGTAACAGCGATGGATTCGAACACTCCAAGCTTCCATGAAAATGCAGTAATGAGAATAGCTGAAGACACTATTACTGTTTGAAAAATAAAAACACATATTAAATAGAGTTAAATCCACTACGAATTTACATAAATCTCAAGCTACTATGAAACTGTAATTGAATTATGTATATTTTATTACACTTACCAATAGAAAATATACAAATGACAGCACCAATGGCCACCCTCAATTTTTTCACGAATATCCATAAAAGGAGAAAGCATAAGACTGCCGATAAAAGAACACTTTGGACTGTGTCGTTGATAAGGCTCTTTTGTAAGTCATAAAAGTCAAAATGTGCAGAAATGAAAAATCCATTCTCCAGTCCAACTGGTACTTTCTCTAACTGAAGATGCTCATTGAAAAACGCTTCCACTTGATTATAAAACTTGTTCATTTTTTCATAAGATAAGGAGAAAGTCATATTTGTGTGTATACGCAGACTAAATACAGCTAGATTGCCTCCAACCGTTTTGGGTGGCAAACCAGGACTATTTGCTGAAATATTCACCAATCTGGGACTGTGCTTCTTGTTATTCTGCTGGTTAGCGTTTTCAGTCAATACAAAAAACTTGGGACCTGCCACATCGCTTCGAAAATATATGGACGGTGTTCTATGCATATCTCTAGATGCTAAACCAACACATTTCTCAAACACGTCAGCATCGTACGGAAATTTTGAAACTTTACAACATGGAGTGTAGCTAACGTTTTTGAAGAAAATGTGTTCGCAGTCACGTTTCATCCATTTAATCATGGTTTCAATAAAGCAGCTATCGTAGTGAGCTCCCATTCGAGAATTTGCAACTTCATCGTAAAAGGGTTGCTGTTTCAGCTTAGTACATAACTTTCTCATCCACTTTTGATTTGTTGGAAGGTCTAGTGAAAAGCTGTTATCAAACTGAAGCACTCCATTGTCCATGGGGTCTAGTGTGTTTCCAGAATCTGCACTTTGAACACCCCATACAAAATATACAGTTAGTTTATCGGCAAGTTCCTCCTCTGGAAGTCCAGCAAATGTAAACTGAGGTTCGACAACACGATCAAATTTCTCAATTGGATGGTTACTAGAGAGCAATTGAAACTGCTCTGTATCTGGCAGTTCAAACGTAGGATGAATAAACACGACAAAGATTGACCACATTAAAATTGCGATGAGAATGAGAAAAGATGCTAGCCAACACTTTGCACGATTGTTTTCAACAAGCGTCTGAATACACCGGTACGGTTTTATGAACACGTTTGTAGAAGCTCGTTGTACATCTTTGAGACGATGATAAAGTTGAAGAACTTTTGTGTAAATTTTTCCTTTCGACTCAGACTCATGCGGTAAGAGTGAACGAAGATAGTCCACTGCAAGATCACTCAAAATGAGAGCTGGAGGAACACTAAAGTAAAGAAGTATGAAACCTATCAGTGTAGCCGTCCCTGCAAAAATACTACAAATACACCAACATACACTTTCATTGATATCTAATTTTCATTTATGTTTTTTTGAAAGATTAGGGTTTGCCAACATATATTTACTACCTGAAACATCTTATGGTTGTTATTGAACTAGTTAATGAGGCAAAAAATGCTGCAGCTGTGGTACATGTGGTAATGAAAAGTGGAGCAGTCGTTTCTGAAAGGAGATCTATCATCATTGTTTCCCAGTATGGTTTTTCCCCACGCTGAGATGCGTGCTTTATTTGGAGACGATGCCATTGTGATCCCAAGATCAACGTTCCATCTGTCCCAATGCCTGTATTCAGGGAACATAAAGATAAGTGCTAGTTGAGTTGGCTTGTGGCTTTATATTTAGCAGCCTGTAGCTACTTTATGTGTACTTTCTTACCCATAACAATTATAGTTACCAGCATATTCATAAAGGGAAAGTAAGGAACTTTCAGAATAGCCGAGTAAATAAAATACGCATTTCCCATTGATAAAGTCAGTACAACGAATGAGATTATCGTGACAAAAATAGACTTTGTGTAGAGGCACACAATGAAGAATATTATTACTGATGCAATAACCATGTACTGAAGATCGGACACTAGATATGTTTTGAAGGTACTGTCCTTTCCACCTGCATCAGCGAGCAATTAAATATTCCATTTTTTATTATCATAACTCTCTAATATAATAATACTTAATTTTATTTATATTACCAAAGTCATATCCAGCAAGGGACACGTAGTCCCTCGGTAAAACTATATTAGGTATCTCATCTTGGAGGTATCCCATCAACTGCTCATCATTTGAGTTCTTTCCAAGAGGTAACTCAATCATTGTAAACCGCGACTCCTGCAAAGCACAAAAAATCGAAAATCATATTATGAAATAAAAGTTTCACATAAGCATTTACAAAAGCAATTGGCAGTACATTTTTTATCATGAAGCTATTGTCCAATGTTAAAGTATAAGCTTCATGTAGGATGCCTCCATGTGTGCACATTTGTGGGCATATACTACCAGTTCGTTTACTGCAATCTGCTCCGACCACCGTTGTTGACCTTTGGCTCGTCTCATTTTTGTAAAAATTATGGCAAATCAGAAGGTCTTGTGCAAAAGCCTTTATGTCATGGACCTATAGATAAAACAATATTAATCACCTATGTGTAATAATATGTATTTGCAAAATGTTCATGCAAAGATTTGCATTGTTGTAAACTGTCTACCTGAAGTTGAGCACAATCAGATAGATTTCTGTAGGACGCAATGTAATTCGGAAGCGACCAAGCAGGGCAACATTCATATGCCGCATCCTTTTCGCATAAACTTTCATAACTATGTAGCTCTTCCACTTTTTTCTGGAAGAAGCACATTAGCATCACGGTTTCAAAATCAAATGGATTCTTGGGATCCTTCAGCTCCAGTGCAATTCTAGAGTAAGCTACAACTAGAGTAACAATAAAGTTATTGTTAAGTATGATACGTACGATCACATTATCATCATTTTCATTAAAATTATAAGATAATATTCGTTTGACACAAAAACGTGATGCAATGTGTGAGAATCGGCTTACTCGGGCTTCTTCCGCAGAAATCCCGACTGTTTGATTCAAAAGTTTCATCTTTTTCTTCGTTCTCTCCGGGAGTTATATCTCGTCGTTTTCTACGCCACTCCCTTCCAGCTAGTTTTTCTCCAGGATAGTTTTCCAAACTCTGCAACTGGCTCACCTCATTCTTCAGGTTGCGTAAGGTTATAATACGGTTCGCAATCGGAGTTGACCTTGTCTCAAATCCCTATAAATTAAAAAATATGTATTCTCTAGTAACGGAAAAACCGTAACGTAAAGGGAAATATGAAATAAATGAAATAGTAATATGTATAGTACCAAGTATGGATCATCAAACTCTGGTAGTCCATATTCGGAAAGTCCAATCCATGTTATAGAGAAAGCAATAGTAAGAGTAAATAGTAACACTATAAGAGGCCTTCTGCTAAAAGCAATAGCAAATATTCGTAGAACTCCGTAAGATTTTCTGTGCTCTGGATTCTCATAATGATTATGACTAGAATTGGAACAACAGCACAAACGTAAACGCGAAACAATGCTTGTCCAACAGGTTGAATCCGCAGTAGATTGTCGTGGAACGTCTAACGGGCTTTGACTGGCATCATTGTACTGGTCAACGGCAAAAGTTTCGTTATTATTATTTCCTATTTCAGCTCCATTTTCATCATCTTCATCCATTGTAATAGTGCATCACGTACGTGAACGTGACGTGAAATGAGCTATCGGGATTCATGAGACATTTTCCGAGATCTTTCAGAAGAATGTTATTTTTTCTTTTTATCCTTTCCACAAAAACGTTACCAGTAAAGCCATTACTTTGCAGTAGCAAATTCAGATACAATTCACTCAGAGTGTAAATGATAAGTACATTTTTGAATATTCACAAACTAAAAACGATGAAAAATATAGTTTAAAAAAATCAGTTCAACACTGAAATTACTACACGACCACTTTTCACACTATGCTTTAAATATTCATTAAGCAGGTTTAACAGGCACAGTTTAAGATTAGTAAAATTGTACAATTCTGTGTTTTAGGTATATACATTCCAAATAATACGTTACACATGAATTCTTTTACGTCTTGACGCAAATCTAGAAAGAAGACAACTAACAAGAGAAGCACATTCCTTTCATGGTTTGCATCTTTGTAGAACTGGATACTTTTATGTTATATCGGTGGTAATAATGCAGAAACGATACGGTACGTGATACGTGATACAGACGGCAAGCAAAAAAGGGGAATTTTAAATCCAGAATATGTATAGGCAGGCAGACTTCCTGCACCTGCTCGCACACATGCCTACCTGTTCATTATTTTTATTCACAGGAATTTGTATGTTTCAGAGATTTGTATGCATTCTAGAAAGGCAAATGAAAAAGTTAGCCCCGAAACCCCATCAAGTTTTTCCTCACTGTTTCACCCTCTCTACATTTCCTTACCCATACCCTTATTCAAAAAGTACATAGGTACCTATTAATTTACAAACCCCATAATCCCCATGCATTTTCCATACTATGATTTTTTTAAAACATATAATATAAAATATAAAATGACCCTAATAACCCTAATAAACTCCGTAACTCCCTTGTAAATAATTTTGCTCATGTTAAATTATGCATGATAATAATATATTTAAAAAGTTACTTTATCAATAAAATAACTTTTGCAATAAAATGCAATAGTTAGAATAAAAGTGATGTTTATTTTGCATGTTGGCAATTTTATGCATTAATAAAAACGATTGAGTTATTGAGAGTAGGGGGCTAGTATAATATTTGAATAGTTGCTGTGGACCAACCTGCCGCAAATCTACACGTTTTTCTCATTTTCTTGTATGTAGAATGAAACTGGAGTTGTCTGTCTTTTCGGTAGCTTTATTCTTTTCCCTCGATTCTTTTGGCTTCAAAGCAATAATTATCCTCCACCAAAACAAACTCATGTATGTGTGCATATAGAAGGATAGAAGAAGGAGAGTCTCACTACTCAACAATTGTATGTACACAGGTAAGACCTCTGCAAAGTCATGTATGTACACAATTTCATTTTAGCATGAAGTGGGGGAGAAACAGGTACTACCCAAGTCCAAGAAAGGAAGGTTGCGTGAATGGTTGGTTTCATTTAATAACAGTTGATGTTGATACCCTTTAAGGTATGCTTGGTATGAAATGAAACCTCACTTTTATGGAATTTTTCAGTTTCAAATGATGCAATATATAAAGTGCTACTGCTATTGGACAAAATCTTTGCATTGCTGTTTATCTTTGAATTTGTATCTTTGTAAGTCTAGCAGACTAGACTGACTCACTGTTAAAATTAGAATATTATGAAATACTAACACGGTCACACAATCTTCACTCAAACCAATAGTTCCGTTGTAACTTGCTCCTCAAATAAACTCTAAAACTATAAGGTAAAGTCAAGTAAACAAGACCAAGGAAAATTCAAAGAATTTAGCTTGGATTTTGGAATGAAAATTTATATGTGTTGGTGTAAAACAAAAAAAAAGTACTATGCACTATAGTACATTTACTAATGAAGGTTTGCTGCGTGTCTAAATCTGAATCTCTTGTCATTTACAATCTAGCTTTTTGCGTTTTAACAAAACTCAAGTTTTAACACATTCGAATTGACCAGACGGAAAAGTTCTAAAAGGCAAGGTACATGTTGAGTGATGACCAACGTCTTACTCAAATTGATTCTATTTTCTCTGGTGGAGTCAACAAAACTGTATCTATGTCCTTGGAGGCTAATATAAACAGAACCCGGTGTTTTTTATTCCTTTGCTGATAAGAATGGTAGTTTTCCTCAAAGTCTTCAGAGCTGAGCTGAGATTATTATTGTTTACTCAATGCAAGCCATACTGTTTATGGTGGACAAAATATTAATCCAAATCCTCTATTGAAAGAATTATTATAAGCGGATGAATTTTATGTATTTATGCTGCATGTACTCATGTTGAATGTTGATGATGCTTTAAAATGCCATTTCATAAACGATGATTTTAATAAAAATGCTGGATCCTCAAGTTGAAATTTCGAGTTTAAACAAGAGAGAATATTTATTATTTTCTCCAATACCTTTAATTTCTTTGCTTGAAACACATCGTACTTCAAACACTTGTATCTATATTCTTATTCTTATTAGATAGCACAGAAAGTGAAAGTACTTGCTCATTGAGATACATTTAATTTATGCTATCATCATTATCTAAATGTAAATAGTATATATTTATCTATAACACTTGATTTGAAATAAAAAAGTTATTGAACAGTAACAAATGAATACTTCCGTTCTCTTGATAAACGCAACATGTCTTAGTTTAGCCTAAATTTCTTACAGATGTTTTAATTGGTATATTTATTTATTTCGCTTAAATATTTCGAGTAACTGCTTGATATTCACTAACACTCAAATATGTACCAATGCAGGCATATAATAGTAAAGTACCAGTTCTAACGAGGTCGTAGAGTACTCTAAAGTGTCACAATGTCACAAGGGGGATTTTGGTTTTTTAATGCGTTGTTCGCCGGTTTTAAAATAAAGCATCAAATCTCTACAAGCTGCAAATTCAATTTCATTTATAATTTTTCAGTGTTATTCTAAGCTTTCAAACACACTCTGTGCAATTTCCGAATATGTCAATTATTGCACCAAATAAAGTGCGTATTCCATAGTTCCCTACATGGAATTTGCACGGTGAAATTATCTGCGCACAATTTGTCTACTGGCCACCCGTTACAAATCAAAAACTTTATCTGATGGATTTTTGCAAGTTTTTAATTTAAAAATAGATGATTTGATCTCGTTATACAGACTGGAAGAGTATAGATATAGATAATAATTGCTTTCTTTTGTGTCATCATTTGTGCGGTTGATATTTTAAAATGAGGATTAATTTTCATTACAATTGCAAAACAAAGCATTACTGTTGAGAAGAGCATTGCTAGTACTACTAGCACTGATAACTTATTAACTTGTTACATGTCACATTCATTCATTTGCTCAACTTTTGGCTGGCTGTAATAGTGGCCAATTCAATTTACTGATGAACTTCTGAGTAATAGTTTGTTTTTCTTATAAGCACGATTCTTACTGATCATACTCACAATCTTGCTTAAAATTCGATTTAACAACCTTAGTTTTGACAACCTCTTTGTTCAAGTAAGCTATAACTGTGAACATATAGAAAACTAATACAGGTACAAACTTTTTACAATGTAAGCTTACAAGTTTTGTTTACAGAAAGTTTTATCAATTGATATTGTATTTTTGGTTTACTCTACCATCTTTCACCTTTCTAATATGGTTGGGCAGTGACAAACTTTCCTCTTGTTCTTCAAGTGATTTTCTATAGATCTCACAGTAAACGGGTACAATTTTGGCTAAAGTTTTTTGAGAAGAGTAGAAAATAGTTTACAAATGGCAATCATACTAAGTACTGATATTATCCTTAAGAAACCTATATTATGCATTGATATTTAGTATATGAAATGTGTATGGATTGATATAACCACGTTTAGTCCTTATAGATGGTTTGTAACTTAATGACAATGTGACACAATTTCTTTTGCATGTACTTTTCTACAAATACCAGTGATGAAGTTTATTTAACTTGCTTACTCTATGTCTATATTATACATCATGTTTTGATGAATACACAACAAAAATCAGTTTGCTAGTGCTTGTAAAAAATCTAGATTACATGATGATATTCGTAACGATAATTTGTTCTTTCTTTACAACATATTTCAAAGGTTGGTGGAGGCCATGGGTTATCTGGTTATCAGGACAGGAGGTAAAAATATACACAAAAGTGTATTTAGTAGTACATACACACTTCTTGGTGTCTATAAAATTAGTACAAATTAGTTTTTATGAGGTCGAGGTAAAGTTTCAAAATGATTCTTTTAGGAAAGTATTTAGTTGCGTGTTGTATATTGGTAGGCTTACATACATAAGCATTTTATCTGACATAAAGTGACTTTTGAATAATATATTGATTGATTGCTTGATAGTAGATTTTACATCATTTAGGAAAAATATCGGTTTTCTACTTGTTTTTTCGGCGTAAAGTTATTTAATGGTTTTTCTATTTTTATGTTTGCTTTTTATTTTGTATATATTTTATGCTTAAAAACCGTTGCTTCTGAAAGATAATAAGCTGTCATAGTTGAAACTTGAAACTAGTACTTAAACTTAGTTTGAACTTACAAATCGAAGAAAATTCAGAGGACAACCTCTTAATAAATGTCATTTCTTCTGTGAAAATTATTCGACATAAGATACACACACTTTCTTATAGATATTATAAAGTACAATGGTGTCGTAAATCTAGGAAGCTTAAAACTATCTTTATTATAATAATACGTAAACAAAATATGGTAAACTAAATACAATACAGATCGGTTTATGTATTTATCCATAATATCCGTAAAGTTTCATGGATAGTGTATATACTTAAACGGTGGTTTATACTCTTTCGATAATCAAAGGACTTTATCCTTGCTTTTTAATAATTGATACTACAATATCCTACATAATCATAAGTAATAATTGTATTTCTTTGTATCTACAGATTTATATACATAAAGATTTATACAGAATATACACTGTTGTATTGGAACTCTGAAATCTTATTGTTTGTGCATTGCATTTTAATAATTTTTGTTTTGAATATTTTAAAGTACAACTTATCCGTTTTGTTAAAAGACCTTTTTCATGATATCGCATATCTCAAAGACATTTTAGTCAAACAGTGACAGGAGATCATCAGACGCTGATGTGCCGACGGGGGTTGTTGAATTAATGTTGGAATTATTACTTTCCCCGCTACTCGGAGGAGTGGCCAACCCACTGGGTTCGAGGTACGACAAAAGTTCCATTGGATCCACTCCTGATTCTGGTAATAACTGTTAAGAAACCAAACATATAAGTTTGTTTGAGTATCACCAGCGTTTACTTGAAGAATAATTACTTGTAATATAAATAGGTACTTCAAAACATCATCGAATTATATTCTTTTCTTCTTATTTCATATGTACTTACATTCAAAGACTCATTCCCTTCTCCATTTATCACAGCTTCTGGATCAAAGTTAAGGTCTGATGGGAGGTCGGATGTTGTGTCAGGAATTGTCTCGAGATTATTGCCACCGCAAGTGTTTCCAACACTCGGAGGGCCATTACCACCTGCTGGGGTTAACGCTTGCTGTCCAGGTGTATGTGGGGTGTGGGGAGTATTTGGCCCAGTTTGTGGCGTGTGTGGCTGGTTTTGTAATCCACAACCACCACTCTCTCTAGAGGGTGGTGCTGGCATAGTTTGGTTGTTGGGATTGCAGGAACCCGAGTTACCACTGCTATTGTTGTTGCATGTGTTATTGTTGTTGTTATTATTACTGTTCCCACCGCCAACTTGTTCATTTATCGTTTTCTCGATTGAGCTAAGAGGGTCAAGAGAGTTTACAGAGTCTGCGAGTTGGCTAAGAGGTCCACCCAACAGGTCAGCAGAGAAATCAAACGAGTTGGATCTTCCCATGTTGTTACTGTTGTGATTGGGTCCGGATGTGGCAGATGAAGGATTGTTGCTTCCGCCACCGGAATTCGTGTTTCCATAACTTGCTGGCATGAAAGACCCAGAGACAATACTGTTCATATCTGGGGCAAAAGGACTCATCACTGCTCCCGACGAATCCCATGACCCACCACCAGACGGTAACGGCAAGTTCCCAGGGCTCATGGCTTTAATTTTCTTGCACGAGTCTGTTTCATCGAATTCAACCTAAACCGACAAGAAAAGTAAAATGACATCTGCAATATTGCTATTTGGGATTGAAACCATTTCCATGCGCTCGGCTCTATACGTTTTCTCAATAAATCTTTTATAGATAACATATTACATGTCTGCTTTTTTCTTCAACATTCATACTTTTGATATAAAGCATTGTACATTCATTCGCGGCAAATTCCTAAAGCATCTTATGACAAAATACGATTCTCACTCAAGTTATACTCATGATTCAAAATATTATCACAAATCGCAGCATTAGAGTTTAATCTGGTCTTAAAGGACAGTATATAAACTTGGATATAATATACAAATATATACCTTGCAGCCAGGAACATTCTTGGTAGGCTTCCAGTTGGCCGAAGAGTCTATCGTAACCTCGTCAGCATCACTAGAACCGAGCGCTTGTAAAATACTCCAAATATACTGATCCACCTCAAGCCCTTCGAGCTGAGCAGGTTTGCTGCAATGTAGCACAAAAAAGAGAAAATGGTAAGAGGAACGATTTTGGTTGAAGAGAAGCGATATTTTTCAAAAAGACGTGAAGTAGTAGTGGCGGGGGAAAGAGAGAATAGGAAATGCTCACAGTCTTTTCTACTTTGATACTCTTTTTTTTCATATTAAGCACCCAGAAATAAATACTGGGAATAAGCGCTTTTAAACTCCTTCTTAAGATGTTGTTACTTGTTACCACACTGTAATGCTCATATTGATTGTAGGAAGAAAGAGATGGAAAAGCTTTTGTACACGTGCAATTCCATTATTCCCGCGACTCCCTCCCTTTCCACTTGTCCTTTTATCAAGTTGATACATATCAGAACAAATAGTTTTTGCATGCATACTCTTCCTTTTCTTCTCTTTCTTCTTTTAAAAACTTCCAAGACTGATTTTTTATGAACATCTTTTAAGAAAAGGGGGACGAATGACAAAGAGATGGGAGTATAACTAGCAAAGCATCTCTATAAGGTGCATTATGAGCAAACATTATTCTGAAAGTCTTACTTGCAAACAGGGCACCTCCATGCTCCTCGTTCACAGTTGAGTTGGAGATATGACTCGAGATCAAAGCACTGTACGTGCTTACAGTCATGACCCCTTGCTGGCAATGTTATCTTCTTGTACGTTATGGGACACTTGAGCGACACCTGAAACAAACAACCAGAATGCAATGTGCCATTAGTTTTCTGAAACGTCCTGTTTTACTTCTAAGCAAAGAGCAGAGATACAGACAGGACAGAAAAGTCCAACTGTCTTATGTACTTGTTTATAGTACACCATCACAATGACTGCTTTCATTTGACGCTATATTATAAAGACGGCAAAGCTATTAAAATATAACCATTACACGTTTACTGCTACTGCAGATCACTGCGAGCTATCCATCCGCATCGAAATAAGTAAGGCATGTTAGGTTATAAAGCAGGAACACATTATTATTTTTTCATGGTAA
This sequence comes from Entomobrya proxima, assembly GCA_029691765.1. Taxonomy (NCBI): domain Eukaryota; kingdom Metazoa; phylum Arthropoda; class Collembola; order Entomobryomorpha; family Entomobryidae; genus Entomobrya; species Entomobrya proxima. Next base: position 15,341,334 of record CM056168.1, read on the forward strand.
ACACCATCACGCTAAATGTGATAGTAGTAAAGTAATAGGAATATATGTATGCTGGATCCTTCAAAAAAGGAGAAGCAACTTCTTTTGGCTAGCTGAATGTCCTACGCCGTTGGGAAACTTTCATGCATGTAAATAGACAGAAGTAAAGGGGAAAGGAAAGAAAGCATGCCACAACATGACACGAGGCAAGCATACATAAACCAGGAAAGAAATAAGAGGAGAAAGAAGGGGAAAGAGAGAAAAACGAAGAAGCCATCAAAAGGATAAAGAAAGCCATGGAGCCAGGGAAAGTGAGAGAGAAAAATAGTAAGTAGTCGCGTAGCTCAGTTCAGTTGGGAAGCGAGAGACACGGAGAGAGCCAAAGGGGACTTTTACTCCATATAATAAGTATTTTTGTAAGAAACTCCTCCACTCTACGACTTTTCCTACCACTGAAGTGAGGGAAGAGGAGGTAATATTGTAAAAAGGGACACCAAACATGATGCTTATGCTGTTTTCTTACATATTTTCCTGTCTTTTCATTTCATTTTACAGCTTATACATACTTATGTACTGTATCGCAACTGAAGTAGATATTATGTGTGTTTATATACGAGTAGTTAAATAGTTTGTGATACAATGCGTATATTACAGCATTCGTGGCATTCATATGATAAAACGAGAAGAGATGATGGTGATTTTGTCCTCGTCTTGCTTTGCTTTCTCTCTCTGTCTCTCTCTCTTCTCGCGTTTTCTTAGTTTGGTCTCGAGGTGAACGTTTTTTTGACATGGCCTATAGTGTTGCTCCATTCTAACTATAATGTCGAATAATATGCAAGTCGATAAAACTTACAGAGCCATGCATTACACATTACTTCCTGGTTGGAAGCTTTCCCTTTGAAGATGTGTTTTGTGGAGTAAATACCAATGTTTCTTATTATCACCCTTAACGGAGAAGCTGTTGAAATCATGATAAAGCTTTAATGAACATACATAACATCTGTAATGCATATATAGAGCAGATTAAAGTTTCACACCTAACACCTATTGGGTTTTTATATGTGTAAAACTCAACATCATGGTTGATCATAGTCCTCTTTATGCTCATGTTCTTAAGTAAAGCTGAGACTTGACAAGTTTTTTTTAAACTCTTGAAAGAAAATAAACTCGAATGTCATAAAAGGAAAGATCTTGGAGTAGTTGGTTGGTTGATTGGAATGCGCAACTAAAATTATGTATACCGTACAAAAATTACATCTTGAACCACTTCAACACTGGTTTATACAGTTAACAAAGTACCACAAACATGGTAGTCGTTTTACATAGAATGGCGTAGTGATGATGCTGATGTCAAATGATTTCCACTGCGATTTCTCCGTTATTACAATCATGCGGGTAAGCACTGGACATTACAGCTATCATGAAAGCATCTTTTGCAATGGTCTAGAAAGAAAACATGTAGCTTGTAGCATGTGAAAACAATCTTTTTACCCTTGGTATTGTTACTTGTCAAAATCGGAAGGAAAATGTGGAGAAAGCAAGTGAGCAATAAAGATATAAATGTGAAATGTATTTTCATATGTTAGAAACTCTAGTCCCAACTTATATTGGTGATTTTAAATACCACAGCATGACCAATGCAATGTAACAAGGTATACTGGTAGGCGGTACGCATAAGTCTTCATAAAATCATAAGCAACATCTACGTACGATGCAAAGTTTGTAAAGATTTCCATACATCAGACCACCTAACAGATCAAATAGTCAAGTACATATTACAAATAGCTTGGGTGTACCATCACTCGATGAACTTGCTTCCCGAATGCTGAAACAAAGAGATCAAGGAAATGACTAGTGTTTAGCCTAGCCATCAACATATGCCTTCTTAAGATAACTTTCTGCCTAAAGCTTTCACTTGTTCTACTACTATCATTATATGCTTCAATATAGCTTATAGTGGAGTGAAAGCACACAATGAAAACGGTAGCGTTGTTGTTAGCACTCCAGCGACATCGTAGTCGTTGCTACAGTCTCTTCCAGTCAGGGTGGTCATAAACTTATAAAGCCCCGGGATGAGTTAACCGTATCAACACAGCTTTTTACGTGTGCATTATCTCATGCCCAATACCCTCAACAACGTACTTATGAAGCATATAACCACAACACCGATCTCTATTTCCCCCTCTCCATTTTCCCATCTTTTTCTCCACGATTCCATCCATTTATTTTATATGAATCAGTCTGGGAGAAATCACACTTCTTCACTGAGCAGCGCTGCCTTTGTATGTTGGCTCTGCGAGTTTTCTCTTTTCTCCATGCTTGCTCATGGCTTTCTTCCATATCCATCTGGCTTTTACACACAAGTCTAGATGTTGATATAGAACAAACTTATGGATACATTATTATTATCACGTAGATAAACATATAGATATAAAATGCGTTCTCATTCACCTATGAAACTTCCTTTATGATGATCAAATATTACTATTCAACTATACGATTTCCTTTATCTAAAACGGAACAAAAGCGTTCCTCAACTTGAACCAACACGTTCTGATATATCCTGATGATGCTTATGTACGTCTCTGTTGTCTAGTATTTTCTTGCTAATGCGATATTCAGTAGTAAAGCCATATAAAACTCAGATATCAGCAAAAGGAGTAAATATATAAGCCCAAAATCCATTTAGTTTTCTACTGAAAATTTCACTATCCTTATCCCCTCGACACCCTAGATCTGAAAGAATGAGTACGTAAGCTATATACGTGCCTATTACATTCTCCTACTACGAGCTCACATGCAAAAAAAGAGCGTCTCCTCCTAAGAAGAAAAGGAGCATTCCAACATCTCAGTTTGAATACAAATGATAAATACTTAGAAGTTCTCTTGAACATAACTTAACTGAAAGAACCGGGTATCATTCATTGGTTCTTTTTGGTACTTACAGAATCCAGTACCTAGAACTACATATCAAGCGATATACATCGCATTCCCAAAAGCTGACTTTATATTATGCCTGGTTTTACTTATGCATATAATAGGTATGTATAGGCTTATTTACAGCAGGTTTTTTACACGTTACCAGACCTTACTTTGTTCCCTTTCCATACCTGCGTGGATGTGGTACGTAAATGCATTGTGAGCTTGTTGACGCGAATAAAAGGGAAGAGAAAGTTGAAATACAGATAGACAATTTCTTATATTATGAATACGAAAGTAGCATTTCTGTCAAACAAAACTAGGTAAACTGAGTCAGGATATAGCGGTAAAATTTATAATAGCAGTATGCATATCACACAAAATGCTTTCCTAATAAATATGGGAAGTAGGTAAAAAAGATAAATGCATGTAGAGGTAATACCTGTGTGGAAAATAAAGAAGTCGGGGGAAGGAAAGACTGATGCAGAATCGCAAGTTCTCCCAACAAAAACCTTTTGTGTTCATTCATGCTTACACATGTATGCAAGCATGGATAAAAATGTGTGTTAACTTACAGAAGGGAAGTGTAAGGTAGCAGTAGAGAAGTGCACCAAGTTGAGACAAGCAGGCACATGTCTATAACATGCTTTAAACAAGTTTAGCACGGGAAATTGTGCTTTTATATATAAACGTAGAAAGCAGTAACAGGAGATGAATAAAGCGACAGATCTGCAGCTATTTCTTTTCTCTTGCTGCTCTGCTTACGCTCTCCTCTTCACTCTCTCTCTCTTAGAAATGGTGTTATCCAAAGTGAAAGCGGCAAAAGATAGAGAGTGAGAGAGAAAAAGAAAGAAAAAAGAGAAGTGAGTCTTTTGAGACACATGGAACTTATTGTGAATTTAAGTAAGTAAAGTTACAACATTTACGCATACATTCTCTCACTTTGCTCCTTTTCCACTAATATATAATGCATGCATGCCGGATTCCTAACTTCTTTATATGTACTCACATACAAAGGGAGTCATATATTTATACTAAAAGTAATCTGCTATTTGTGTGTATAATAAGTTGTATGACTTTGGTAAAGTAAATGTATATTTAGAAGACACAGAGGAAAAACTGTAACTGTCCGTGGGAATAGGTTGAAAATCCGATGGAGAAAGTAATGGAACCAGAGGAAGGGAGACAGCATCATCACCATCAACGCCGGCACTATGAGTAGCACAAGCTGTGGTGGTGGTAAAGGCAAAACGAGAGGGAAGTAATCGATTCGTATGGCGACGTTCCTTTTTTGCCAGAGTACTTACTCACCAAAATTTTATTTGCTTACTTACATAGGTAGTTATATATGGTGGAAAGAACCCAGATGGTTCGGTTTTTAGAATTTTGTTTGTTGCATATACAAATTCTAAGCATACAAAATTTGCTATATTTATTATCCTTTTGTATAAATACGCTGCCTTTTATTCAACTGTTGGTAAAAGTAAATAAGAAAGGCAAAACACTGCCTTTCTGTGTGCATGGGGGAGAGAATCGAGAAATAAAGGAGTTAAACCACCTACTTACACTCTTATGCATCCAAACAGACCAAGAGAGCACAACAACAACAACACAAACGATATACATAGATGATTATTACGTGTATAGCTACTAATAAAGAGGAAGTGTTATAAAAAGGGAGACGAGCAGCTTACTCTAACTAACGGAGGGAGACAAAGAAGTCGCTCTGGCTAGTAAAAGTAGTTCTCCTCATCCGTGAACATTTCTCTCTTTCTTTCTCTCGCTCTCTGGCTGAGAGAACCTTGCTACTCTCTCACTCTCGCTGCTGCTGCTCGCACGCAGTGATACTAAGAATTATAGCGCGCTGCTGGAGAAATGTGGAGACACGCCACTTCTTTGACGAGTCATCATAGGTTACAATAGCACACAAGATATATATTTATATAAGATATCCAACATTTACTTGCACGCTTTTATTGTTGTTGTAACTCCATAGTATATATACAACAAAAGAAAAAAAAGAATGTATCGTAATATGCAATTCTACTCCAGCTTCATTCATTTACCTCACACCCGAGCCAAAAACCAAGTAAACCACCACTGACAAGCTTCATGAAGAATTTCATGAACTTATTTACGAGTTGGGCATAATATAATAATGATTTTATTTAGTGTCAACAATGATGTAGTACGTCTTGACCCTCATATGCAATAGCGAGCTTAATGGTTTATTGTTATATTATTCTCTGCATTATTTTGTCGTGGTAAATAAAGTTATGATTACCAGTGTTTCAATCTCTATTTCCTTCCTTATTGTCATCACCTAAATAAATGTACATCTCCAAGTTTGACTTTAGATAAGCTGTACTTTGTAGATTAATGAAAATGTATAAAAATGTGTGGAATAAGGAGTTAATCGTTAAGGGACACCAGCTAATATTCTATTGGCACAGAATGGCATATATGCACATAGATTAAAGCAGATTGTGTGGGCATGAAAGTACCTATAGATGTATGTTTTTATCAGGATGCTAACACAAGACAACTTAATGCAGGGGAAATAACGGTCTAACTAATTGAAGTTATAATACAATGAGGCTTCTGCTTTAACCTGAAGATAGGATAGCGTAGACAAACAGTTGCTGATTACAAAGAGAAAGATATAAACTGATGTGCTGTATGTAACGGTTGTACAGCGGAAAATTTGAATGCAGGGAAAATGAAAGCTACGAGAATGGGTCCGTTTGTCTTGGAAAACATTCCTACTTGAACACGGTAATTCTATGCGTCTAAAATGAGAGCAAAGTAGTATATAGTAGTGCTCCGTTATTGAATAAACACACAAAGACACAATGTAGGCTTTTGTGGAACGCAGCACGAAAAGTTTCACCGACACAAGAGTGAAAACTCATGCCAAATAAATGGCCTTATAAAAGTTATGCATGGAGTGAGCAAACGTATTGCAAAGCAAAACTTGAGCGGGAAAGCAGCAGAGCAGCTGCTGGTCTCGAGAACCAGAAAACTTGTCCGATTTTCTGTTTCCTTACTCTGATTCTCATGCAACACCGTTGCTGTTAGTACTTTCCAAAGAATCTTATCATGTTTGTTGATATGTGATGCATATTATGTATATCACAGATAAAGTTTTAGATTTTAGGAGAGAAACGTATGAATATATATACGTTTTTGTTTATGACATGTATGAAGCAGCAGCCAATCTAGTAAAAGATATTCTTCAGACAAGGAACAAGTCCCCACTTTCTCCTCCTTTACAATTCTCATTTCAGAAGTATCTTCATAAGCCGATGTACAATATCTGTGTGTGTACACAAATAATACGCTTAACAAAAGTTGACTGTGCTCCATGTTGCTGTTGGCCTCTCATATTTTGTATCAATGCCTTTCACTTTTCCAAGTGCATTACTAGGATACATTTATTGCCTCGGCGGGAATACAAAGTCAGCATGAAATTATATGTGCCTGGTATGAGGGTACTTGTTCCGCTACGTTTTCACTTTCCCCACATTGAACAACTTTGCAAGCAAGCTTACACAAAACTTCAGCAGTTGGTTTAACTAAAATGAAAAGGAGTCAGGAGTCAGTGTCCTAAATACACATCCAACACAAGTATTTTGATACTTTTTAGTATCTCCTATCATCATTCTCAGTTATGTATATAATGCTTCAGTCGAACGTGTATATATGAAAGACAGTTGAGTGTAGCAATGTACACATACATAATTTTATTTCATAGACAAAATCTTTCATAGTGGAAAGATGTTAGTTGCTAGTCCAAATGTGATGTGGGAAGCACAAAAGTCTTGCGAATCTGCTGAAGTCAAAATTTCAATGCAATGCTATCCCGCAACAACGTTTTGGATTCTGTACAAATGATGTATGTTCTACATTCTACATAGATGCTGTGAAACTTTTCCACAAACGGATGAAAAGTGAACACTTGAAGTATGAGGGAAAGGATCATGAAAGTCATGCTTCTGCTGAAATATGTGTACAGGAAAGCACATTGCTGGTACACATTTATCAGGGATTGGATATAATGGAGTAGATGAAATAAAAGGGAATCAACATCATCGTCGTCATCATTATTCTCTAGTAGTTGTTCTATCTAACGGGCTTGATACTTCAGTATACTTAAACATGATATAGCCACATGCGCTTCCATTTATATATTGCACGCTTAAGTCAGGGTCTAGCGGCAGTGTTCACTTTCTAGCCAAGAAATGAGATGTACACAAGTAAGGGGGTGCATTACTACCTATTATATCGCGGAATTTTATGTATAAACCCAAGTAACAAAAGTCGTGATGTTAGCACACACAGTGGCAAGACTAACAATCTCCAACTTCCCTCCAAGCATCCATCTATTCCATCCACATTTTCTAGTAAATCCAACCAGAATAGTATACTAGTTGATGACTACTTTCTCTTTTATAAGAGGCAGGCCAACTTTCACCAAGCAAAAAATTCTTCACCATCGTGCATGCCACCACTTACATGCATATATGCACATACACACAGAAATGTTTTCCCATTTTTGTGCTTCCGCTATAGGTATTCTATACATAGACACAGGGTATTGAATTGAATCTCTCCAGGTTTTATCATCATCGTGGTACTTCAATAGTGGACTTTACAAACTTTCACATTGGCAAAAGAGCATTCTCAGTATGAATGTACCTGCTGTTTGAGATACAGTAGCATATATCGTCTAAAGTTTTGTTTCCTGCATTACCCCATATCCCTGTGTTTAGTCGTCAACTCTTATATACAGTTTGTCTGATGATACGATGGGCCGCAAGTGCTTACACATTTACTTTATAGTTCAGTTTTTGCTGCCAGCATCACTGCTACAAATAGAGCCTTTCCTTCCTCGAATAACGATAAGCTTTTTCACACATACAAAATGCACGGTCAATCCCATTTCCTCGCTTTCACCAGCACATTTCCTTCTATTCTTTCTGTTCGACCTGTTAGTTACATTAAATGAAAATTGTCTTCTTGTTGTCCCAAGCTAAGGCACATACGGGAATGACAACACAAGTTAATACCACTGAGAGAGTATGGGAATGAGATTTGACATTTTTATAACATATGCCTATACACACGTGCTCTCTTCATAATCTTTTCCAGTATCACTTATCAAAACAAAATGCATATATTATACATACTTAGAAGGGTTTTATACGACAGACGTAACAATAGTCACTGCTTGCGTAGGTTTGCCTTGCTTTCACGGGAAACGTCTATGACCAGGAAAAATACAAGTTTTGCTGAAAAATACCAAACTATATACAAAGAGAAAACATTGGCTTGCATGATATGTGCTTAGATATATACTTTTTGAGAAGAAAAGCACATTAATGGATCAAGTCTCTGCCCGGAGACTGGAGAGATTGCAGATGCTGAAGATGAAGAGGAAGATTCATTTTTATAATGTCGAATGGGCGGAAAAAGCGCATTACATCTCCATGTGATATTCTTGTTTGCTACTTGATGACTTCTTGTTCTAGCTACTAGAATCTCCAAACTCCTCACACTAACTCCGTCAGCATGACGCTGCTTCTCACATAGCTTTTTTAAACTCCTACGTATTGACCTAATAATGTTTCATGACATGAATTCTTATGTGATGGGTGGAATAAAGACACATAATATGTACATCCTTTTTTCTGTTATGTCTATGGATATACATACTGTTTCCTAGTACTCTTATGGCCACATTTTACATAGTACTTTACTTTGGATTGAAAGCTTTTGCATCACTTTTTTCATGAAACTATTTTTGTCCAAAAAGAGGCAAAAGGTTGGGTGAATCTGGAAAACAGGATTTCATTTTAAAATCATCCATGGGTTTTTCTGGGTTTGCGCTGAGTGAGTGGATATTGCTTGTTCCCCGGAATTCACGCTAAGTTAATCTCGTGAATAGGAGAGGAGTACTTTGGAGGCAGATAGGCACAGTGTGCAAAAATACGTTCAGCCTACTTAATTTACTTACAGAAGCATAAGAGCCACTTACGTAGTTTAAACGTGGGCGTAGGAAGGCAATCAGTGATTGCGGCAGTAAATTACGTAGTAGCCGTGTGCTATAATATTCCTACAAACTAGATTTTCAAGGGAAAAGACTAGTAAAAATATCAGAAGATTAGGATTTGTGTTAAGATCAGCACCTCTTGCACCTACACCTACTCAAAAGCGCCATGAAACAAAGCAAAATTCTAAAATCATATAATATAACAAAGGAGAACTGCGTTTCATTAGTAAGGCAAATATATAATATGCAGCTAGTTTAGCGGAAAACTGATGCGGAAAACAGCTAGTTTATTACCTTGATGGCTGTTTGTTCCACTCCGTCACCGTCCGTGTTGTTCATTCCGTTGACCATGCTTGCAGAACTGTTGAAATTCCTTTTGATTTTTGAGATACAATGGTCGGCTGGAAGCAGTCGTTTGCGAAGTAGACCCTGAAGTACGGATCTAACGCTCGGTCGATGAACCAGTTGAAGAACAAAGAGATGTGACTTTTATTGAAAAGGTAGATAAAAAGAAATCATAGTCTTTATTAGCAAAAATTTGTACAAGCAGTATCATCCAATCCTACTCTATTATAATTTATAATTTTTTGGTACATATGAGTTTTGTGTGACGTTATTGCATTGTATTGAAGGAGATCATCAAGATAATATGACTTACACAACAGCAGGCTGCCACTGTGATTTGTAAGGTATTGCGACCAGATGCTGAGATGTCTTTTAGGTACAACGGTTTATGAGATGCTTTATTCTCACCACGGTCGATGGTAAGGGGAATTGCATTTACGGACACTTGCACACTGGCAGGCCAGTTCGTGTTCATTTGACGATCTTCGTGATGAAAACATTTCAGTTGTAACTCCAGGTCAGATCTATAGAAAAAAGAAGCGAATTTTTACAACTTGAATATATAACGTGAATTTGATAAATAAATTGTGACAGCGTTTCTATAAATCTGTCTTCGTGTCACGACACTTGTTGTGTACTCTGTTTAGGGTTGAGAGTATGTATAATGCAACAAAGACAACGTAGTGTGAAATGCTCAATGAACCTATCTCTAGAGCTGCAGCCAGTTAGGTACATATACAAACATACACAGTATAGAGACGGATCATTGAATCACTTAACAGGTGGATAACTGAGAATTGACTTGAAAATAATAATGTAAATGTGAGTTTTGCTTTTACAAGATTTGCTACAAAAGGGGTGCAGCTATTTGAAAACAGAATACCTAATCTTGGAGAGAGATCAACCTTAGTGAATGAGTAAACCAAACATTACATTATACAAAACAAGGATTCATGATATGTAGAATATCAGTATAAACCAAGTACAAACGTATTTTGTATGACGAAAGGAAAAATAAAATTGGCACCACAGTTTTATTCAGTGAAAATATGTTAGTGTACTTACCGCCACATGAGGGTTTGATGAACGGTGGGTTTGAGGTGGAAGACGTGATTGCTTACTGCAAGATTATGTTCTAACCTAAACGGGGCGAGGATTGTGCCGTCCCTCACTGGGAACGTGAGTCTTAATTCGTCATCTGAAAAGCGAAAAATGACAATGATAAAAAAGCAGGCAAGGAGGAAATACCTATTATGCATCCCTGATGCAATAAATGCTAAACTTAAAATTTGAGACAAGTTCTCGTTTTAAAGGTATTTTGCTGTTCGTTTCAAAATACTGCAAGCATAAAAATACTACAAAACAAAATGTTATGTTACTTTTGTTGTACTTACTCGGAGGATTACTAGGAGGATTTATCACAGGCTTGGTGTCCCCATTAGGACTCATGTATGGAGGAATCGAAGAGGCAGGCGTTAATGGAGGAGTAGGATTTCCTGGAATCGGACTGTGCTGGTACGAGTGCATTGACCTATTACTTCCACTTCCACCATTATTCATACCACCTGGGTTAGATGATGATGAAGACGTGTTATCGCTGAAATTTGACGAATTAGGAGGCACGCCTCCTGGTCCGTTGTTTCCCGTCGGTGGGTACGGATGACTTGATTGTTGGGACTGTGAGTGGGTATGAGGTGCACTTTGATGTGGATTCGGTTGCTGAGAATGCGAAGGATGGTGAGATGGATGAGATGATAAATGAGGTTGTGGACCTACTCCAGGTCCATGAGGGTGGTGTGATTGGTGCCCTGCTTGTTGGTGCATGAAAGAACCGGGCATTGGTGCTGCGGGGTTGTGCGAAGAAGGAACGTTATGATTACCACTGGTCATACCACCCGTATGATTTCCTGGTGGCATGGGACCATTCGATATCTGACCCATATTTGACATCCCACTACTACTATGGGACTGGTTTTGACTATGCGGATGAGAATGAGAGTGCGGGTGGGAGGGATGCGGATGATGTGGGTTGAGGGGCACTTGGCTGTTCATCATGTTCATGCTGCTCATATTATTCATACTACTCATGCTATTCATACTGCCCATGCTCATTCCCATAGGCCCTGAGCCGGAAGAAGGATGTGGATTATTGCAACCGCCTCCCATCGGGTGATTCATCATGTTGGGATTCATGGATGAGGAGTTATAATACTGAGGTGTTCCATTAGGCATGGAATAAGGATTAGGGCAACGCATACCACCTGGACCAGAGGGTCGCATTCCTCCATTGTAACTCATTCCCATATTACCTTGGCTGTGATACTGACTTGGACCACCATAGCCCTGTCGTGGGCCCCCTCCAGGATACTGACCTGAGCCTCCATACTATAAATGGGAATATATCATGCAAAGTCAACCTCAACTTTGGATTCATGCTCTGTCCAACTCTATCAATAGATGGTAACAGATATTCTTACCGGTGTACAGGTGCCTCCATTGTAGCTAGCACCCATAGGTCCGTTTGGTGTCATACCCATTGAATTAGGACCAGGACCAGTAGGAGGTCCAGGGTATCCAGGCTGGGAGGAATGACTTTGTGACCTTTTATGGCTCATATGTGTAGCGGGGTTTGGGTAAGGTGTTGTCCGGTTTCCTCTAGCATACGCGGTTGAAGACTGTATAAGAGGAATAAGGTAACGGATGCAATTATTGTTTCTTACAGAAACTGTTTACAGCACGTCAGTTTACAACGTAACAATTTAAGATAAACGAGCAATGTACCTGAGGACCCATTTTTGAAGGATTCATACTGTTCATCATGCCCATTCCCATATTACTGTTCATCATGGACATACGTTGGCTTGAGTTATATTGCATCCCATACTGATTTGGCATTGTATTCATCTGGACAATGAAAAGATACGCCAAGAAAAGAGGCAAAGTCAGTACTTGGTATTGTGCTTACAGCATTTGCTTTCTCTAAAATGTCCAACCTGGAGGAAGAGAAATTCAAAATAAGCTTACCTGATTATACTGACTCATTTCTTGTCTCTCTTGAAGAGCTACAACACTGGCAGTGGCAGTTGCTGTTGCAGTAGCTGTTGCTGCAACCATCGCTGCTGTACTGAGAGAGTTTGGATAATTTCCATCCTGAGAAGAACCACCCACACCCCCTCCGGCATGTCCTCCTCCGCCACCTCCACCTTGACCTGGTCCAAACCTACAAATAAGCGAAACAGCAATGAAATGAATGCGTACATTTCAGGATTATCCAATTGTACAATCTTTGTTTCAATTTCATCCATTTACGAAGTATGGTCAAAAGAAATACTTTTACAGTTTATGATCCTAAAAATATAGCATTTTAATGGAACTGACTTCAGTATTTTTGGAAACACTAGATTACGCAAGTGTATGAACATGTAATAATATGGAAATGTTTGTAAAATTTCGCACAGTGAAAGCATATTTTTCTGTATTGAAGATCCCCCAAAAAGAAGCATATAACGTACCACTTCATTTATATTATATCATTTTTTCTGTGATTTCAACTTGGACTGTAGAAAGACTGGTAGGCTTTGTGGATATGTGCCAATTAATAGCTGGCAATACCATTTAAAACATACATTTGAGCCTTATAAATACACTTTACTTCTTAAAGTTACATATTCTTGCATGCTGCTAGTACTGGGCCATATTACATATTGTCGGTCTGGCTGAGGTTGAAATAATGACGTTGAAATGAAAAGTATGAAAATACATGTTGTAATGTAATAATAAATAGTACATGAACATTGCCATCAACAAATTTTAAATGTCATTGTAATACTTCACTTCGTCTTATTTAGATAACCTTTCGTACTCGGCATTTTTTCATCGCTTGGTTATCCCTATTTCACTCCAAATGTCACTGTAAGCACAAATGTACTATTTAATATAACAGTAGAATTATAGGAGATAAGAATGCATGGTCGCATCTTTGTATCACATAAATATTCATCATATATATGTAGCTTCTTGTCTGCATAATGTATCTATCTGTTTATCTGTACTGCAAAAAAGTAGCATAATATGGTAGTATTTAAATCGTTTTTGTTATTGCATAAAAGTTTGCGCATACTTAAAAGTTTATCATATATTATACTACTCTGAACATTTCAATCTACAAAAATCGTATGTTGATGTTATGAATGTGAAATCGTCAGTTTCACCTTTCGTTGCATCTTGGTTTGATCTAATCACCTTGAACCCAGTGCATCATTAGCCTAACGATATTTATAATGTGAATGGAATTCATCTGGGATATTTTATATAATGTAAGTGGGATGTAACTAAAAGAAAATCGGGTAAATATAAAGGCAAAATTAGGTGGCTCAAAATGCTCCTCAGAAAAACTTCCTTTCAAACCTTACATCATCGTCATCTTCAAAGAGAAAAGAAAACGCAAAAAAGAGAGAAAATAGGTGGTCAAAGCCATTCGTCTTGATTTATCTTGTCCTCTCGAGGAACGCTACTGCTTGCACGACTCCGATTACAAGTTCTCAGCACACCTTCTGTAATATATTATTACCGCACAAGTGTAACAAGCGAATACGTCGTTCCACCTACCTCTCCAAATTGTGTAACACCTACGTAACACATCTTTCTCCTTCCGCACCAGCAGCAAACTTGCCAGCAGTGAAAACATTGTACTACTATCACAAAATAGCACAATGTCAGCAACCAAAGTACAAAGAAGCAAAAGGTGATATGTATCATTTAAATGCAGTTTTTCTTCTTTCTCTACGATTTTTCTTTGTGAAATACTTGTGCATATGTTACTGTTAGTCTGCAAAGAGAAATAGAGAGAGGAGCGGTAAATGGAGGGTATGAGGCATGAGGGTAACTGCAAAGCTTGTACAAGAGAAGTTGATAAAGGAAAGATATATGGTTAGACTGAAGGAAATTCCATGCATATGTACCCTTCAACCACTGAAGAAGGCACATTGGGTAAAAGTAATGTAGTGAAATAATGAATGATATAATAATAATACGGCTGGCTACATACAACTAACAACACAAGAGCAGCTTTTTCCAATGCAGAAGAGGAAAGCCAAAGGAAGTTGAGAAGGCTTAAAGAGGCTATAAATCAGTTGGCCTGTTATACCATGTTCGCCTCTCTCCAAATTGCAAATATTTCATCGAGATATTGTTAGTATAAGATGCTATTATATTATAATAACAGTATATCAATGCGCTCCAGTACATTCAAAATACTGTGTATTCTTTTGTACGTAAACTTTATTTAATACTACAACGACTTTCATATATAGAACATGAGTATATATGACATTGTATCCGTTTACAGAAGACGCTGCCGACATGGCAGATTACGCAGTAGAGTTCACACCAAACTAATTACACGAAAATCTTCACACCTTGTGCGTTTAGCCGGTTTGTGTTTCCACAGCCAGTGATATACTGTGCGGTTAAGAAAAGAAAGATGCAACCTCTCATTACTCGTGTATTTTTGTAAAGAAAAAAATGTTATGTGTATACTCTAAGCGAGGAACTGTTGTAAATAATCATATGTCATCACTTGTCTTGATGACGCTTTGCACGTTTAATACCTAGAATGATATACAAGCAAGCAGTATGTAATATTTTTTTATGAATCAAGATAACTAAATGTTTCTGTAATTATCAATCATCAACTAGCTTGTTGTTGAAGGAAGTTAACAATATTCTAACAAAAATTAATTTGAAGTGACAAATTCTATATTCTTGTGTTGAAGCTCCAAAAATTACTGTAAAATACGTTATGCAAAGTTAAGAAGTAGTATATATACCTTTGAGGATAAGGTCCCATGTTAGGATTGTTCCCGTATGCTCCTTTCATGTAACCCGGGGGACAGCCTGGTCCACCACCCATCACACCACTAGGCCCTCCTTGACCTGATTGTGGACCCATTGAACCAGTCCCACTACCAGGATAGCTGGAATGCGGGCCACTTTGGATACCCCCTGAACCCATACCACCCCACACGGTGGTTACGACTGACAGCTGGGCATTCGACATTGACTGATTCCCTGGTCCAGGACCGCCCATCCCACCATTTCCAGGCACCCAGTCCGGGAAACAAGGAGTGCTGCAACACATAAAGAATGGGTGAATGATTATCTAGAAAATAGCATAGCTATGTATTTTGTTTTTGAGCACTTCTTTGTAAATATATATTTGCAATTTCACAACATGACATACATCACCTTCTCTAGTTTTATGCACACAAGAATGTTTAAAAGCTCAAGCTCAAATATACTTGCTCAAGTCATCATCATCACTCTTTGTAACAGATTTATTATTACATTACGGGGCAGACTAAGAAAGCATTTTGGCTTGTGCTGACACGACAGCAGTACTTCACCACACGTACATACTTAGACTCAATATACTTTAATGTAATAGTTTGATATGATTCACTTCCTACTAGTCACTTGCTAAAGTGAAATGCATTTTCTCTTCAGACATGCTTGCCTGCTGCTGTTGTTCTCTAAAATTTATTTACAGCTTGCGGACATGCTTCCTTTACAATTTATAAAGACGTCGGATTTCATGTTCGAATCATAGCAATATCATTAGACACTTACATACTACACGTACAAAATACGTTCGTGCATTCTACATTCTTTCAAAGACAAATTGCACAGAATTTTCTATCCCTACATCAGCCTACTATAATACAAGCACTCCTGTCGCCTAGTTTAGAATTCCTTAGTACACGCATTACTTTCAAGCTTCTACCACAAGAAATTTTAAAATAATATAATTTCGAAACGTAAAGTATGCATGTATTAAGCTGAAAGTTTAAAAGTTATTTGAAAGAAGCACAGTACAAAGTAAGAAGCATCAATTTTTTGCTGTGCCAAGTATCATGGTAGTTTATTCACCACAACACTAAAAAGTGATCTTCTTTAATACTACAAGTATGTAAGAGAAATGCATATTATTGCACTTCACTACTATTAACTCATGACTCACATATCATGACATTTTATACCATATATCGTACATAATAAAATGACATTATTTTGTGTAAGCAACTAAATATATATACATTTTTTACCACCAGGACTCTTAGTTGTATTTTCTTGTCAAGGTTTACTAACTTACGTCCAATAGATTAAATACAACTACTTAACAACCTATGTGATTTCAGCTGAAATTTTCTTATGTCGCTTATAAACAGAGTTCATTTTCTCATTTCAAGTGTCCAGTACTGATGAAATTATGTCAGACCCAATAAAATATTGAGTATGTGTGCTTTTCGTCGAAATGTTCTACTGTTTCCTAATTGACGGGTCGATACTTTGAATGCATATTAAAGGATGAATTCATTTTGTGACATACCTATTTGTATTTATATTATGTAAGATATCTGTTATTACCATTAACCTTCAAATTTGAAGTGGTTTCAACTTACTTGGAAGTAAATAATACGTTTAACAATAAAAAACTTTAAATTTTAATGCAACCGAAAGTTTTTCAATTCGACGGACTAGCGATTTTACACTAAAAGGTTTAGGCGGGTATTACTTTCAACACATGGTATGCAATGGAGAGACTGAGATGGAAAGTCATAAAGTCCACTTGATCTTTTGACAATCATACTGTTTGTCTCTTAATAAATTTGCCCCAATACATTACTACATAAATTGTTTAAAAAGGATGAAAGATTGATGTTATAATATGTTCCTTGTAAAGTGAATTGTAATCCATAATGTAATCATTTAGAAACCTTTGTCGTATTGTTAATTAAATGTAAAGATCCCTGTCTTTAAAGTTATGGTTCTTTCATTACACATAACAGAACTCTGGTTCTTTTATAATATTAAGTAGAATACAAACTATCAGTGTTGTGTGTTTATAGCATAACACAAGCAACGCATATTGATACTTTTGTAAATAGATGCATGATAGATAACATAAGATGAGCAACGGTTCATTCTTCAGTTCTTCAACTCAAAAACAGTCAAGATTAATGCACATACGGCTCTTTGCATCTGTTTTCTCATCGTCAACAGCTTCGATACAGGTTCCATATATTCCATACAATCCGGTGTAATGTAATGTGCATAATATCTTAATGTATTTTTAGAATTTGACGGGGATTTTTTCATGTGGACAATATTGACTTTCTGGTTTGCATAAGGATGCATGTTTTAAAAAATCCTTTAGAAACATTTTTCTGGAGTCTCCTCATACACCACTACGTACAAAAGAATTCAAGAATAGTTCATGTATCAACAAGACGTTACACGAAGACGTAAGAAATTGAAAAAAGAAGAAAATCAACTACTCTTTAAAAGTTCAGTTTGACACGTCAACAGACTCTGTTGGCTGTAACATTACATCCCATTTTACCGTCATCAGTATATCGCTATTTGTGCAAATGGGTTGTGTAATATACCGCCAACCAAGGTTTAACTTGGGTAATGAGTTTAAAAACACACTTCTTATTTTCTATGAAAGTTGAAGAAGAGGAAAAGGAAGAGCAAACATAAAAAATATATCTACTTAAAACTCCTACTACCGTCCCAATGCATATTATTAGAAACTTATTTGAAACGACAAACTATCCTTTCTTTTCTGACTGATCATTTAGTTTAGATTGAACCTCTTCATTTTCAACCTCACAACAAGCAGCAATTGGCATCACACATTGCAGATGTGTCATGCATTATAAATTCTTGTTGTATACTTCCTCTTTAATTTTAAAATTTCCCATCTCAGACCTACCAGCCTTAATAAATGAAGAAACAATTTTGAAGAAACTGTTCTCTATCAAATAGTCCTTTGCTTAGAAACTTCAAATGCATAGGTAATGTGATGTGATATAATATTGTATGTCACTTGATTGTATGCCACTATAGTAGCAAAAATATTGCTTCAATTCTATGTAGAATGCGCAGCGAGGAATTGCATTGAATGAATTAAGAGCCAAGAAAATCATGAGGTGCAGTGGAAAGATACTGTTTGTTTCATTGCGGTAAACTTGATAATAAAGATACAAAATACAGAGCTATGTCAGCACGAAAGTGTTCAAAGCTCAAAGAAGCGCTCTTTTTCATATTGATAACATTAATATTTAAGTGTACTTTAGTGTTATCTACTAGTACCTTTGTACTGACAAAAAATCGCACACTGCGTTGCTTATGTTCTCACTTCTCACATTTCCTTTAGAACCCTCTCACTTTGTCGTGACAGACAGACAGACGGCCACAAAATAGCGCACTAGAATAGACAGACAGCTTGAGAGAGAAAAGCAAAAGATGAAGCTCAAGCGTACACTTACGGTACAGTTTACTTAATGCTTTTTTAAAACTATTATTATCATGATCTCAAATTATTTACAAATTCACGCATGAACATTCATACCTCACAACCATTCTTCTTTTTGCATACAATACATATGTATGTAAGTTTTTTTTGCAAATTTAAGGTATAAAAATAAAAATGTAGTGCAGCAGCAGCAATAACCCGGACACTTAAACCAAAATGCTATTCTTAATGAAGCCAAATTAAATCTTAAAATATAAAAATATCAAAGAAAATGTATAATAATATACAAAACAAGCTTATGTACCTTGTCGTGATTCGATTCAGAGTCAGGCATCTTGGCTAGCCAGATGATTATTATTGTCGACAAAAGGAACAAATTCAAGAAAATTTAAAGAAAGAAAGATGCATAATACATGCCTACAAGTCAAGCTCAGCGCTCTTGTGGAGTACAGCACATCGAAACATAAAGTCATGCTCATAAAAAGTACTAAATATACAAACGTAAGCACATTTGCTCCTATATTCACATATATAAATCCTGCTGAACTGAGAAATAATTCGACAT
This sequence comes from Entomobrya proxima, assembly GCA_029691765.1. NCBI lineage: Eukaryota > Metazoa > Arthropoda > Collembola > Entomobryomorpha > Entomobryidae > Entomobrya > Entomobrya proxima. Next base: position 15,360,513 of record CM056168.1, read on the forward strand.
GTGTGTTACAAGCTAAATTTACTTCTTCATGCCTTCTCAACTTCATCCATCTATTTATCCGACAGCGCACTATATACTTCATTACACGTCTTTATTGACAATTACATATTTAGGGTGTTGATAGGTTCTTGTATATTGTATACTGGTAATACTTAGGTATATACGCAGCCAAGTTGACAACGAGAAGGGTAATAACGGAGCAACTAACATAAGAAAAACATTCGCATTTAAACTTTTTTCTTTAAAAAATGTGCATTCTCCGTTGCATTTTCGTTTTGTCTTCCTGTGCCATCGCGGTGTACTGTTGATGGCGGTAGTGTATGTCACACACCGTGTTGCTCTCACTCGAGTAGCAAACAACGTGAACAAACTATATATTTTTTAGTTTTTATTACACAGTAGATATAATATAAAGAATATAACACAACACAATAAAGAACTAGAAACATCTTTATAAATACAAGGAATAACAATACAAACTGTTGTGGTTGACGGCAAGGAAAAAAAGCGCATCTGTGCAAGAACGAATAGCGGAGGCATGCATATGAAAGACAGAGATAACTAAACTGTAAGCGGGCCACGAATTTGGGGGAGAGAGACAGAAGACGTACAATTGTCGAAAAAGCACTGGTTTGGTAACTTGAAGGAGTGTCAAATTCAAAGTGCGAGCAGAAGCAACAGAAAAAGATAACAGGCAAACATTGTGTCAGTAACATTTATATTCTTTGCCCAAAATCGGACAAAAAATCTCAAACATTATCAGCATCATCGTCATCATCACCGATTACAAATTCAGGCAGTAGATAGTAGATTTAAAAAGAAAGAGGTTCTAATGATAGAGCGTGCAACACACAGCCAACAGCGCAGCACACACCCAGCAAAAAATCATGCATTGCTATCTCCTTTGCAACGAGTTACAAGAAATGTGATTTCTCGCTGCTAAAAGCTAAAGCTGAATAAGTGAGAGCTGATGTGTGTACATAAAAATGCAGACAAAAACTATCACAACTTCTTTTTTCTCCCTCTCTAATGTTTTAGTCAAATTAATTTATTTTCATTGTGATTTACATAGTATGAATATCTTCTATTGAAACTGCGTATAACAAAAAAGGTTGTACAATGCTATGATTTTTACCAAATGCATATTTTATACGAACTAGGAACAGGGTAAGTTCATGCTTTGCTCTTGTGAGACAAAATAATGAAGATGCTTGCCGAGTTTTAGCTGGACATTTTAATTCACAATCTTCTTACCTTTTAACCATTATTGCAGGTCATATTTGAACTTATGTGCACACACACACGATTTTAAATAGATGAGTATAATATTAATAAATGATTTTATGCATTTTTGTCGTTTAGAAAACTTCAACTGACTTCTTGAGAGTAGCATTGTCAACGTTGCATCATGCGAATTAAATAACTGTAAATTGTTAAAGAAACATCTTCCAATCGCATACATACGTATATGAATGGCTAAGCAACCCGTAAAATATCTAGAGCTGCGGACACAAATTTGCAGGTCAATTTGACGCGACGCAACCGTCAAACGTGACGATACGGTGGATTACCATTGAGTGCTCTTGTTGCGTTATCACCAATCTGAAAAAAGTTGTGAATGTGAAGCGTATTAGACCAAAACTCACAAGTTTGCGATACATAAATAAAATACCCCCTTATACCTTTTTTGCTCACATGAAAATCAGTGCAAAAACTGCATACTATTTAAGCGACTTGATGTCTTTCCGCCGTTTTCTAAACAATGACGATCCTCTTCATTTTCGTTTCATGTAACTGACTATCCACCACTGTCTACTGTGAATGGGTATAAGGCCGCATACTTCCACAACCACCTTATTAAACTGCGGCTTTTTGCGAATTTACTACACTTAATGTAAACATTCTTCATCTATATAGCATAGATATGTAAAACGGATGTATGACAAATATCGTTGAAGCCTGTGATTATATGGGATATAGTAAAATTCTATTAGTCTGGCTTTTAGAATATTATTGTACTTTGGCTTACTCTTTCATTACTTCCTCCTACGGATCCAACAGCAACATGCACAACAAGGAGCAATAACATTTCATGTACCGTAACAATTCTGTTAAACCGAGGATCAGCGAGCGTGTTAGCCCCATCATCTTTCAGTCCTACCGTTCCGCTGTCATTCTTGTTCGTGATGATGTTGAAAAAGAACGGCTGATACGGCACACTATTTGACAAAAGAGCTTTAAGAAGATAAAGACGCAGTGACGATGAAAAGCAGAATAATGTTGACGCTATATAGCAGTAGGTGTTTGCTCAATGTAACTACACAGTAACAGACCACATGTCTTTATAGTATGTATAAACTCATTTTGAAGAACGGACAAAAGATTCCTCCAACCAGAATATGCGAATTTTCAATCCACTTTCTTAAATTAGATTATCAATATAAAGAGAATTTGTAAACTCCAAGTAGGTAGTCAGTAGTCGCTACTAAAATATGAACAGTTGCATTTTTTGCACATTTTAATTATATAGGAAATGCGAGAGGTTTCCTCATTATCACACATAATATTATGTACCCTTTTGATGACATTCTAATAGGACCCATATACTCTCTTTATTTGTGAAGTAGTGATTATTATTTTTATATATTTTTAATTATTTTCTGGTTTCCAATATCCTATAATAATTTGAATTCAATCAATTCCCAAAAGTTATCATATCTAACACAACTTGTCAGGAAATGTTATCGAAGAGGATTCATAAATGAAAAGACAAACAATATGACAACCATAATAATTGTAGTAGGAATTAACTGTCCACCATGTCAATGTGTAGTTAGTCTGTCATCATCTCTCGACGAGTAGTAATGCTAATAACTGAAACAATATCTTGTGCGCCTGCTTGCGGCATGGTGTCATGGCGTTTCATCAATTCTGCATTAAATGTATTTTTCTCAGAAAATGGTTTAAGCGTTAGAAACGAGATGCATGTGTGAGTATTACAAGTTCCGTTTTCAGTTGTTTTACTACTCAGCTACTAAACCACACAGATCGAGGAATTACAAAGAAAGTTGATACATGACAATCATATTCATAATCATCCATCTGATTATGTTGTATGTATGGTAGAGATTTGCTCTTATTTTAGAAAATCTGTGTGTACATAATAACATAATTTAATGTCTGAGTGAAGTTGGACTTTGCAGTGTTTAAACAGCAGCATTACATTGCTATGTTATACATTACTTTTTTATGCACTTATCACCCTAATAATCACACACGTTTTGCTCAAGAATAGTTCGTCATAGTAATGTGCATCAAGTGCCAAATCTCTGGGAAAATGTTTACAGAGCATTTATACTCGGATTTGAACAACACGTACATTATAATAATTCGGAGTGACGGCACTTGGTAAAGAATATGAGAAAATGAATCGGAAAATCTCCCAGCCACTGTCAGTGTAGGAGGGTAAAGGCAATGAAGAAAGATACATAGGAAAAATAGTTTTGGTCTTACAAGTATAATTTCTTGATATATTTACACCGTACATGGGAAAACTATGAAAAGGGGGTAACGACTTGTTGTGTTGTAGGGGGTATCATTCGTTGTCCTGATGCATACATACATGAAGATTGGCGGTTTCATTCAAACAGTTTAGAAATTGCTGCATAGAAATATGTGATATAGAAACAGGGTACGTATTCTCCAAAAGATTTTTTACCGTTAAAGATAAGAAGTGCGTATTACAAATCAGCATATTTATTGCCATTTTTAACATTTAATTCTGGAAAATGAAACAATAGGCATTAACATTTGAAAGTTGCAAATACATTCACAAGCAAGCAAGACTTAAATTTTCTTTTTAAAGTTTTCAATGTTATTCTTGTACTCTTTCACTCAACAACAGTCACTCTAGGTACAGTTTTTCATGCAACTTGAACGGGAAAATCTTTGTCTCCTTGAGCTTGCTTGCGTTGTTTTGATTCTTTTAGTAATTTGCTCAGAATCTGCTAGATGCTGCGATGGTCAAAGAGTCACATTTGAAGAATACTATATAACATGGTTTATTTTTATTACATGTTGGTTCGCAATGCTATATTTAGACTTGAAAAGTAACGACAATTATATAAAATTTACGTAAGGTTAACACATTGAATTTTAGATAAAAATAATGACATGGGTGGCGGATACTGATTGCAGGCAATAATGATTGGTCGTGTCGTATGGGTTATAATACAAAATTAAGTTCTCAAGAACAGCGTACTAACTAATGATGTACTAGAGTATGAAGTAATAATCATTGACATCACTGAAAAATGTTTAAAATTTCCCTATCAGGGATTAGTTCCTGTAAGCTGGTTATAAGCTCTTGTTGAAAGCTTAATACAGTACTTGATATTGAACTGTCGCACTTCCAAAAGGCCGATCACAATGTTGGCTTCTTTCTTGTAGTTATGTAGATGGATTAAAATGATTGGAGAACGATGTAATTTATCCATGTACTCACATTCATGAGCAGCTTAACTTTAATGCTTATGATTATGTGTGGGTCGACTCTGTTGTCAACAAGCATTCCAGAAACTAGCACATTTTTACTATACATAAATGCACACTCTTTTTATCTCGAGGAATTGGAGGCAATAATTTTCTCGAGAAAAAGCGAATAAAACTCATTGTCAACTAGAATGAATAGATATATCTACAAACTAATAAAGACTCCACTTTCTGTAAAAGGATTACCGAAACGAAGAATAGAATCTTTGTTGTCATTTATTATCTTTCAACAAGATCTCCAAGGTCAGACATTAGTGAAGATAATCTGTTCGCAACAAAGAAGGAAGCAATGCAACCATCAACACGTTCATTTTTTCCATCCTTGATGATGTAGTTTTCCAGACATAATATCCATTTACGATACGCAGTTTACTAGACAAACGTTAAAAAGACCATGCTTGGCATAAAATTGTCAATTATTTGTGGCTAACTTGATTAGTAAAAACTCAACTGAGTACCCGAAGGCGCCTTTCTGACCACTTTTATGAAAAATTAATATTTAATACGTAACGTGTAATCCAGCTAGTCGCCAAAATGATGGCCAGGATCAATGTGGTATAAATAAGCTTTCTGGTGTGACGTTTGATCTTCTTCAAGGTACGTCGAATCATCTAGTACATATAGTACTTCACATTCTCAAACCGTAAACTTGTTATTACTGTGCTAACGAATTCTTATTATGAATATTTCGCTTTAATTTATGCTCCAAATTCACATACTGGGAATTCTACTTTGAGGAGACTTGATCTTATATTGCTAGTTTATTTTAAGATTTGCTACTAAGCATTTATTTTTAGTGAATGTCTCGTACGTCTTATTTGTAATCTTCTGTCTTCACTTTCACTTCTTTAATAATAAGAACGTTTTGAGTAGTTTTGCTAGGTGAAATTACAAATTCTCTCTCCTCTCATTCTTCTTTAATCTCACGTCCCTGACGTATGCTCATTTTATACATTCTAAACTACTCAACACTGTCGAGTCAACATATTTAAATCACAATTTTGTCAATTGTAAGGGATATTTTAAGAAATGTACACATATCAATTCAAGAGCAATGCCCAAGTATTCTCATAAAAATATTTATGCATACTCCTACCTGCTGAGGTATCATATTGAACAGTTCAAATCCAGCGTGGGCTGAATACAAAAATTTTAATAAAAGAGTACGCTTCTTGGGTGAAAAACATTATTTATTTCATTTACTTATGCCAGGCATCATCAAAATTACATGGAACCTTCTAGTTACGAACTTAAACTTAATAGTAAACTTAGTTTCCTTTGCATTACACTGCAAGTATGACTTTTCCTTTACGTACGTCATATGTCGACGAGAATAATAGATTGCACCTTAAAATTGCTCACCCAATCTGTCTTGTAATAAAGAAAGCAGTTTGGACGTAATGGTTGCAAATTGCTGTCTTGTTTGCTACCCATCAGCAAAGTATTAACATTCTTGACAAGGAGGGTCCATTCGTTTAAAACTGGAAAGGCAACTCGCTAATAATATTTATGTGCTGTTGTAGTATTATCATGCACCAGTAGGACCATTGCCAGTTATCATGAATGGTATGAAAAACAATTTATCTCGTTCATTTAACCCTTGGTAAACTGGAAAATGTGTGCATATAAAAGTGAACGTCTATAAGCTTGGCGGTAATATGACTAACTGGTTGGTCTTCTTTTGTCTCTTTCACACCTCTTGCTATAACAATTTGACAGAACGGACACCACTATTATCACCATAATCATCATTACCCTCCTCATCATCAACACCTTCTTCGCTGTTCCTTTTCCCAAATATTTTTCACATTTACATGTTGATAATACTATTATTTATAAAAAAAATAGTTGCATAATGCAATTATGGACTCACGTTCTGCCAAAGACATTTTATTAAAACTTAAAATATTCAACTAGTTTATAAAACATTTTCATATGATTTATTTATATACCCAAAAGGTAAAATACACAAAAATATAAAGCCTCTACGGTTGTATAAAGCCAAGGAACCAAAAATACGTTTACTTTCTCTTCTTGAAAATTTAGGCACAATGTTATGTTACCTTTTTGTGGCGGTAGTAGTGAAAGACAATTTGTTTACAACTTATTCAAAAAAGCATGACGCATCTTTTAATGATGTTTAGTTTGAATGATTATATCCAAACAATTTCAATTCAACTGACTTACCACATTTACATGCATATACTCCTAAGAATTTACAGTAAATTTACGGAAAAAGAGCACATAAAAATACCTGTAAAATAAATCCAAAATATGCAAGTAGCTAGTTGTATGAATTTAGAAACGCCAATACGATTAAACGACCACGCCAAATGCTATTGTTAAACACAAGAACTCTCTTTCCCGTAATACACTCAACCTTTCGGTGAAAGTAAGCTTTAATTTCCTACTTCCACCCACATACTCAATGCGTTCATTCGAATACATTTTTGTATACAGCCATGGTTACATGGCTGTGGACAAAGTTTGGAAGGATGAACCGCTCTAAATATACACAAGTGAGTCACGAGAAGCTGCCTGGGTAAAGAGCCTAAGAGCAAGGAAGTAAAGCTAGAAAAGAGACAAATACAGAGAAACGTCAAGGTGAACTGCCACCACGTGCATATATGTTTTACAGTAAAGTGGAAGTAAAATGTAGGCCAGGGCACGCTTTTCTGGATGAATGCGTGTATTCATCGAATGAAGTAGGTGTATTTAAATTAAGTAATGAATTCGGAGAACGATGAATATTTGCAAAACAGGACAATAATGAGCTAAGATAATGCATAACAAACGAAACATAAAGTAACAAGATAATTTATATAATTTCTCTAGCTGTATTTCGAATTTATTGTACTTTGTGAGTACTATTAGGGACATATAATATGCGAAAGTTGATAGTCATTCTGATTATATTGCAAATGCGCAATAGTTTAGCACTGAACTATTCGTCAGGCAGATAAACCAAGTGAAATCTGACGCAAATGAGTGTCCAACAAGTAAATAATTATGTCATATGTATTAAAATATATGTAGAATTTATATTATATGTTTGAACACCTTAATGAAAATAATTGTATTACTTAATCTTAACCACAACCAATACAAGTTAATCGCCTACCAAGAATAAAACGACGTACTTATTGTGTGTGTTGCTCTATGGATGATAACCTAAAAGAGCTTATATCTTTTTCCAAAAAATACAAGTTAATCATTATGATGGAACCTTAGTATCAAAATCAATCCAAATGATGCAAAATAAACATGCATAAAAGAAATTTTTCCAAACTAAAATCTTTAGTAAACCAATCATGTACAATAAGAGAAGCTATGAAAAACGGCGATTGAAGTTTTGTAGAGAAGCGGTAATTACTAACTTACCAATGTACACATTGTACTCGAAAGTGTATTTATGCCAAAATTTTCGGCTTCAAATAAAGTACCTATGTGAATGTGAACAACGATATTAAGTTGGTTTGCACGATAAACGAACGGTATTTGCCTTGAAGCAACCGGCACCACGAAGTTTGTACCATTATGGCTCTTCCTATTAAAACTTGCTTGTGCAAAAAAATGATAAGACTGCAATGGTCTTCACATGACGAGTTATCTACCAATGCTAGAAATTGTACGCTAGCAATATGCACAAAATATGATAAAGGTGCCTGTATTGTTTAGTATAAAACTTATGTATAATTTTTAGCTATAGTAGATGCTCTACAAGTTGCAGAAAATGGCTTTAGTATAATATAGCTTGCTGTTGGTGGCGGAGAATAAAAAAATTATAATGTTGAAAATGAGTGATATCTGCCGATTTCAAAACATTTTTTCTCACTACGTTTAACTTTGTGCTACAAGTATCTCCTCTTCTCTTTAACATGCCATTTAGAGTAATTTTCATATTCATATTTTGTCAGAGAGTTAGAGCAAAAGAGAGTTTATCATTACGACCAGGGTAAATAAATAAAAGTTATATGCTTGTTTAACAGATAACGAATTCATTTTATACACGCTCATTTCCTCACTGCTTCGTAAATAATTGTAAATGAACAAGAACTTACATGATACTATTATTACAGTCAGATGAGATACGACGTGAAAACTTGCTAGTTTCCATTGTAAAATGATGAACTATTATATTTTTGTGGCTATAGGGGTTGTACACAATTTCTTGATCGTTTGGCGATCACATAACTAATATTTATTGCGGCTAACTAAATCCAAAGTAGACAGAACGAGGAAGGCGGAAGAGGCATCACAATGCACCAACCAATTTTAAATTTTACATTTTATTCTGTTTGTTTGCCTTTAGAAACTTTAGTTCGACACTACTGGGCAGATGATGTCTCAACAAATCTATAATAGTTGAACGAGAAGAGAAAGCGTGGGTGATCATTTGATGATTATGACCGCTCGTTGTACATTAGTAGGAAAATGGCTTGCATGGGCTCTACTAGAACAAAGACTATGTTGTATGTGTTTGCAGAAGATAGCTTATAGCAGCATGATATTACCATTTATTTTACATTTGTCGCGATTAACTGTTCAAAGATACTATCAGAAATTGACAAAAACTTCAAAGTTTTACGTGATGTACTCATTTTTTTCTTGCAAACATTTCCCTACAACACTTCAAGATGCTTTTTACCTTCAAACTTGTTGCAACTTGAGTTAAAATGACCGTTTGTGGATTATGAAATTAAGGTATTGCAAGCTAAGCATTAATTAATTAATTTGTGTTGTGCAGCATCACATTGACATGTTACATAAGATTAATGTAGCGTAGGAAATAAATCGTATAAGATGCATGAATTCAATTATAATTAGTGTTTAAAGTTTTTAAAAGATTATTTTAAATGTGTTATTGTACAACAATATATACAACAACTTTCGTTTCTATAAAATATCCATACAATCCTAGAACCGAAACATATTTTCGTCAAGTGCGTGCATATTGACCAACTTTAATATTTTGTTTCGATTTTTTTACTTTTCAGAATAAAAATTATCAGAATTATCTTTCGAATAAGCTTGAACGATTTTGAATTTATATTATTTATATAGGTGTTACAGCTAGTAAACGCATTCTTCAAGTATGTTGGCGGTTCTTTAGAAGAATATTTTATTGATTTATTTTAGCCCCGACTTATTATCGTCGACACGTATAAATCTTCATTTTCGTAGATTCCCTTTTAAAAAAGTAAGTTGCCAAAAAACAAAATCACTAATTAACCAAAATGTCAAATATATTAATGTACTGTTTCGTAACTTGAGGGAGTAGGTCAGGTACGGTCATCTTCCCATAATCAGAAATAAACCAAGATATTGAACTGTATGAGTTTCTTGCTCCAACTTTCAACGATTCACACTCAAAAGCGCATGCAAACAAGCATACAAAACCTACGAGCACATGTATTATCATGCTATCTCGATATACATAACATATTTACTTTCAATATTCAACGTTTCAGTTTCTAAGTTCACGAAAAGAGGCGCACGAATGGATCAGAAACTCAATAGTCACATTGATGATCTTACATATAAAGAAACAAAGGCAACTCCTCCACCATAAAAAATGACATACATGCTGTAAGAGAAAAGTTGTACACTACTCTTTAAAAAAAAAAAAAAGCAGTACATAGAATACGATTTGCATCCTTTGCTTTGTGAGATGTGAATGTGAGTCAAAGTTGATGATTTGCTCAATTAAAAACCTCGAAACAGAATCAAAGAAGAGGTGCCAGAATGAAAGGCTTTACGTATATAACACTCGTTTTTTACAATCCAAAATAGAGAATAGCAGATGATCACTAAATTGTTTCGTACTGACAGAAGGATTATCAGAGAAGTAATCTTCCTGACCCCAAGGTACTTACTACCTGATTAAAAGGTCGTCGGAAAGATTATTAAACCCTGCGGCAACTCCAAAATCTTGTGTGTAAGACAAGTGGATTGCTTTGCTTGGACTAACCGATACATATGTCGGTTGGCGATTGTTC
>CM056168.1:15371162-15485934 GCA_029691765.1 Entomobrya proxima
ATCATTATTATTAAAACTGTGTTGTTTACACAAATTTAATTTGCACCTTTTACTGTTGTACAAAAGTCATCCTTTAGAAATGACAGTAGTAATTTATTCTTATTCATAGTCGAACTTCTGACATTACACCAAGATTAAAATCGAATTCATACGAATAATGCAAATTTGTCGATGCACATTACAGAGCGTTTCCCAGGTATTTTGTGTCGGTTTCAGCTCTTTTTTAGCTGTTTTGCTAACCCAAACAATTTACAGATTTTAATATTGTATTCAAAAAGAACGAGCAAAGTCCTGAAAAATATTAAATCAACCTATTTATCAATATATTCAATATTAACTTACCATGTAAGTTTGTTTTATCATGATATATTGTTAATAGTAAAGTTTTAACTTGGGTGCAACTATAATTATTCATGTTTACAATTAATTGTGTTATTTATTTCTATCTGTAGCAGATGATGAATATTTCATATTATGCAACGGCGTACTTACGATTAGTTCATTTCCATTTGTTCCAGTTTTATTCCATTTAGGCATTTGATATTTACAGCTTAAAGCTAGAAGCATTTCAAATGCCTTTCGTGCTTGGATAGTAAGATTATTGGAAATTGTCAAAAATTGTATGAATTCATTCTTCGAATCTGCTTAGGGCAATGACAAAATTCTGTCATAGACATTCGAACTGAATTGTATTTACCAATTGTGTATTTATCTACTCATAACAAAGAACATTGTGCGTCACAGTGCGTATCTGACGAAATGAAAAAATAATTATGTTGATATTGATACATGCACGTGTTTGCATTCCTTTTCTTGTAATTTTGTTAATACAAGGAGACACTTTAAAAAAACAAAAAACCTTCGTTGGTTCTTTGAACTTTTATTGGAAAATTCATTCTCACAAATGTGGCATTTTTGCATTCCCCCATCTAATGATAAATGAATATTGAATAATAAATGATTTCGTCTTTCGTCTGCATACTTACTGTTTAATGATCTCATATAGGTTCGCATATAGTGCAAGTTGCAAATCGTGTCTTTGAGTATATTTTGGCCTGCATTCCACGTTTTCGAATTTTCTAGCACACTAATTCTATCCTCGACATACCTTTGTGCTCTATTGCATGTTTGTACATGTGCATATTATGACATAAAAGGTAATAGCTGTGCATCTGCATTCACAATTTTGTAAAAAAAAGTACCCTGAACTAATGTACGTTCACTTAACCAACAAGATTTTTAAATAGCATTTCTGCTGCCTATAATTTCATTCATTTTTGTACAGCAATGCAATTTGCAAGTTAACAAACAAAATGCAGTATTTAGTGGTGTGCTGAACTCAGACAGTTCAATATACACATCTTCATCCCATCATACCTGCGCGTAGTAAGTTTGGTTACAATTTATATTGCAAGAAACTACGTACCCAATGAGACGCGTATGCAGTATCATTACTGATGTGAAGCAAGGTGCAATGTGCAATTCAAAAGCACATGTGTGCAAAATGCACCTCAAATGTAATGTGCTTCACACATTAAATGGGGTTGTAACATATGAATAGCTACATAGTTATAAACATACCAGGAGAGAGGAAAATGAATAGGTAATTGAATGCAACAACAAGTCTCATTTACAGTTCAATTGCATGCAACTTAAATGACATCAAACTTCATTGCTTTATGCAATTGTAGAATTTACTTTGAATGAATTCTGTTCACATGTCACATGTGGGGGAATTCAGATTCATTGAATTTTAATTATCAATATGTAAAGCAATAAAAGCACTTTTGGTCTGATTGTCAAACAGTTTAAATTCGTAGGTACTACATAGTCACATGATGTAGAAGAAAGCACAAACCTTAAATGTTAATAAACCACAAAATCAGCATCCGAACTTAATTTTTGCAAGCACTGGTTTATCGTACTTTTGAAAGCTAAATCTTGTGTGAATGTTTTGAGTACATACTTGTGTTCATTTTACATGTATGTTTCCGATTATTAAGCATAGATGAAATTATCATAGTTTTTAAATTATTCATCAGATTATTAACTTATTATTTAAGGAAAAGAAAACTAACATGGAAAATCAAAAGATTCTATTAATGTCTAAAATATCATCATTAAATAAGGTTTGCTAGTTTAAAAACGATACTACAAGAATTGTACTTTAAAAGAATTATTTACATACACCCCCTTAACATATTACGTGCAATGCAAATGACATACTTGTAAAACTAATACTTATGAGTTGAAATAAAAGCAAACATTTCTACTGCAACCTTACATTGGTAAACTGAGCACTGATCTATCTACAATTGCATACTAATGCTTGAAATGCAATTTTGGTTTGATTCTAAGATATTTACTTGATGCCTTGTGAATTTCCCATTGCAAGGCAATTGGTATAATAATAAAAGGTATGATGAGTTTCTGGGTGTATAGTAGATGATTTCATTTAATGTATAATTCTTTTCTGCTTTCGCTTATTTGCGATCATGAACACAAGTATGTTAAGTTAAATGTTTTTATTTTTCCATTGTAACATTAATGAAACTACGATATATTTGATACCGCAAATTCCACCAACAACAGAATTGTTGAAGACGTTTGTTTTGATTTAAAAAGTAGAAAGAGTTTGCGAGTTTCAACTGATGGTACCTGCCACAAGATCACTTCAAGTATTTTACGTACGTACCAAAAGTGCAGAATGGATAATGCGACTGTTTAACTAATGCCTTAAAAATATTTATAGATGACCACGTCAAATGCCATCATCGCATACTACCATTATCAGATTGCATTCTCTTTTTGATTCTATGATGACGCGCGTCGTGGAGTATTATGCAACACATTGAAATGGTTTTGTCTATGTCTCTTCCATGTCATGAACGCCTTCTTCATTGAAGCTCACCTTTCTGTTGCCAAAAAAGTATTTTAGAGAAAAAATATTATGAGTACATGAGAGTCCTGAAATGTCGAAAACGCTGGGTACTGAGCACTCTACTCCCCATCCTCACTTATGTTTGATGTGATGAAGACCTAAAACGATTATAATTTGTACGAAACAAAAGCCATTTCTAGTGCTGTTATATTCTGCATTGTCTCTATCCGTTTTTTCCTTTAGTTTAATCTAACTCAGATAGTCCTTGACTTGTTACCTTATATATTAAATTATAAAATTTATGTACATACAGTTTGATAGTTGTGAATCAATGTAGAAAAATGACCGTATGTAATAACAATGTTGTTACTAGCAAAGGTTATGGAACCTATTGCAATTGTAATGTAAAAAATTCAATGTAAAAAAATATGCTGCTGCACCATACGAGCATTTCAACTAATTATTGCTTCACTACTTACACTTATCCACAATTATAAATAAATACTTATAAAACGCTGTTTTTGATCATGGTAGCATTAAAACTTTCCAAGAAATTCAATTAGGCAAGTCCAATATTGTAATAATTTCAACGATAAACTTCTTGACTGAGAATAAATGTGCATAAACATTCATACAAGTTACAATATACAGGCAGAGGTGGCATTTTATTTTTGTCACTGCCAATTTATTTGCAACGTCACGGTAAATGCAATTGAAGTGACAGTGCTAAGATATTCTAACTGAAAAAATCTTATTCGAATTGTTTATTATGATCTACGATGGGCATTAAGCACTGTGTGACAGCAGCTTGCCGTTGCAAGCACCGACGACGATGATGATGATAATAGTGACCGCATTATTGGCATCAAAAATTGAAAGTAAGAAGTAACAAACTTAATAATAATAACAATAAGATATGCATCAAATTTTATATATAGTGTAATATTATGATAACCTGAAAATAGGCGGACATGAACTCAACAAATGAGCGACAGCAAAAGCATGAGCAACAAACGAACAAAGTTAGAAAGAACATCGAGCGACGAGTAGATGAGAACGAAAATCATGAGACTTTTCTGTTTTGAATGAAGCACATATATGCATACCTAACTTGATAGTAAAATGTGGTTAACGTGCATTGCAGGTTGTAGACACAACAACATCACACAAGGCTTGTGTTGTCTTCGCCAGAAGATCAATTGTGAAACAGTATAGGTATGAAGTGAATGACTGACTTATAAGTAGAAGTGAATTGTGAGGTTTGCAAAATAATTCCTTGACTTCTCTTTTTGCTTTGTTAACGTAGTACATGTAGTATCGAAAATGCAACACTTTTTCTATCACATCCCTCCTACAAATACCTAGTCAGCAAATTTACTCTCACAAAAACCTTAATATTTTATATTATTTTCGCGATCCTATAATATATGCATCTCTGTGGCTTTACCTCTTCTAGATCTGTTTGCAGTGCACAACAAACAAGGTATTTTATGTAAGAGCTGCCGTTCATTGAAGATCAGTGCAGCGTTTTTGCCTCCAATATTAAAATGAGGTGGAAAGGTTGTCACCCTCTCTTTTTTCTCGTGTTGTCTTCGGATGTGTACCTTGATGATGATGATGATGATAAACCTAAACCATCAGCAAAGATGCACTGGTTGCACCATAATTTTTTTACGTTGTTGTTGTATTTGGATGTGGTGTTGTAAATCATCGAAACAATGTTTGTGCAGAAACATACCGTCGTACATAATGCATTAGTCATTTATAGACACGACGACATCATCGTTCATCTTAGGAGAGACTATAGGGACAAGAAGAGCAACGCACTATATGGAATATGGGTATACGAGTGTGGTATTGGTTTTGCAATGTAATAAGATAGGGAGTGTGGATGAATAAGCTCGATTGCACACTTTCGCAACAAAAACGTTTAGTTGTAAAGTGTTGAGCTCTGACGAGGTTTTAACAAACTGTCAAGTCTGGTATCCCTAATATCCGGCCACCAACGAAAAAAGTGACTGAAATGAAAAATAACTTTGTAACTTGTTGCCAACATGGTAAACTTATATGTACTTGTTTTGTTTTTCATAAACCACATTCAATAAGCATGCCTATGGATAAAAATGACTCGAGCAACAAGGGTACATGCTGACACCTGTAATTTTCCGCATAGTTTTCTGCCCCTCCACTAAGCTGTCAATGTTGACGGATGTGCAATGTAATGTGCTATCAACCCGTACATGTGTGCCGAATGCTCATAGCTGTCACAAATGACGACAAGAGGAGGCACATATGCTTACATGACGACAGCAATGAACTAAGATCAAGAAAGATTAAAACAACTTGAGGTTTCCTTTCTTTTACCTAAAAATGCAGTCAACTCTAGAATAGTACGAATATCACATGCTTAAAGACAGATAAGTTTACAAACAGTATAATATAATGGCTGAACAACAAAACGGACATACGTAAAAAATGCAATTTAACAAAAAGTCATGATTTTCCATGATGTAGCTGCTACAATCATAATAAGAGCCTATTGCACTTTGATATTCTTAAACTAGAAGTTCAAAGGTCACAAGTGCAATTTAGACAAAGCGTATTTGTTGACCGTATTTATGATATACTACGTTAAACGGTTTACCATAAATATGGAACAATGTCGAGTAGTAGTTTAACAGTCAACAATAGTCGAGCAGTAAATGAATATATACATGTAACTTCATTAATAGGTTTCCTTGAAACTTTTCGAGCATTAAGTTAAAGGAAAACTGTTTTGTGTTCTATGAAAAGTTACAGAGTCACCAAAAAAAGAGCCACCAAGCGTAGTGACTACTGCTCGGGATGAGGTATATACTAACATTGCTCAATACTACGAACAACGGATCCTACGCTTTTTTCATGATACTAAATAATAAATATAGTATTATGTAGAGGATACTATAATGTTAACTATATTGTATATATGCATTTTACAAAGCGTGCTATAAGTTGAATTACTAATATAATATAGGTAGAAATCCTCGATGCATTGTTATATAGCAACGTCTACCAGCATCTTGCATACAAACGAACCTTTGCTTTTAGCTTTTCTGTCTAGCACTTTGTTCGATGTTTTGCTGAATAAATGCCGATAGGCTACACAACGGTGGTAGTGCCGTATGGATTTGTGGCGCATTTCTTGAGCACATGTACACTTCTTTATGCAGAAAAACGCAAACAAGCATGCATTCCAGCTGACTGCAGCTAATAATAACCTTGTGCCATTTGTTCAACAAAGTATTCAACAGAATACTTGCGTAACATTTTGGGATTGGTTTCAAGGAGTTTTGACAGATCATCCCATCTCCGTTTGATCATCATCATTATTATTATGAAGCTATCGCTTTATATACTTTTTCTTGAGACAGTTTAAACAGCAGGGATGAGTATCGTCATGTACTTGCCCGAACAGAACCATAGGTCTTATCATAGGACTTATGTGGGCGCTAAAATAATATATTTATGAATATATGAATAATGTATTTACGGTAAAATTATTATACATTTATCTAGTAACATTTTAAAATCATTATGCTTGTTGAAACTGTATCTCTATTAAAAAGATTTTAATGCAGAAACTGCACGTATATAAAATGGAATAAGATCATTGTACGCTACGCGACTTTCTCGGAAGAAAGTTTATATCTATGTGACACGTAATAACCAAGTTGGCACATGCTTTACAAGTTACCCATGTTTCTTCCGATGCACTGAACTTTATAAAAATATAGTTTTCTTAAGTAAAACTGACACACCAAGTGAGTTAAGTGTTTATGTCCAATGATACATTTGGAAGTATTTGTGGAGTTCTTATGAGACGACGGTGGTCTATGGTGAATCATGTCGGCAATATCCATGTTGTGACATTGCAAGTTTATTAATGTGCACCAAAGGCACGTTAGGGAAGATAAAGAATATAAAATGTTTGTACTAACCTTTGTGGTGGCATTTTGTTCATCTGATTCATCCCGTTAACTGCTGTCGCCTGTTGCATCATCCACAGCAGCTCACGGTTTCAAGTCTCACTCTATTTTCCTGCATTCCACAACGAAAAAAACATTACACTTAAAAACGTATTCACTTGTTATGACTTTCATCGTCACTAAACATTCCATGAAATCATTTTGCTATTCCCATTGAGTCTTGCGAGCAGTATATTTTTTTCAGTAAATATTTCATGTTTCACTATGATGATATAATTATTCCAAGTTATTTAATCTGTTAAGGTAAAAACGCCGACGGCCATCCTTCAAACACAATATTCACTCGTGTTTGTTCTTCAGCTGTTGTTCCAAATTAATAATATAGAATACCTAGGTACTTAGTTATTATAGCATGTTATGTGACCCTTTACACTTTTCCAAAAAACACATTCATGTTAATGGTGGTCATATGATTTAATGTTCGTGGTTAGCTAGTTACCGATATTTATTTCATTTTACATTTGGCTTACACATTCAACATTATAAGTAGTAATACTCGTGGGGCATCTGGTTTCCATCGTGTGAAAATTCGTAAATATCTTGTCTTCGGCCACGCAAGACAAGAAAGAATCTTAGTAAAAAACGTTTACGTCAGATATTATGCATTAAATTTTGCTGATATGTATGTGGCTTTCATTTCACTTGTTTCTATTTTGTTTGATCGTCAGCATCACAAACCGTGTAAAATAAAAACTAAAAACAGAGAGAACGCTTCACTTTACAACATGTAAATTCAGACCTACAAAGTGGTTCTTATTGAATGAATGAAAGAGAATAAGAGTCGATGACTACAACAACGCATTAAAAGATACATGCTATCAATCGCTGAACATGTATTGTAAAGACGGGCATCGCAATTGCTAAAGATCACACACTGAAGCTTTTATGCTCCATGCAAACTTAGAAGTTTAGAATCAGTGAAGGCGGGTCGGTCGGTCCAACTTACTTGCTCTTCATTTATATGCAATAAATTCACATAAATCACAAGAAACTTTTACAAAACGGTTTCGTGGGTGCTGGCAGCAATCCGCAATGAAGAAATGCTTGTAGACTTGCGGACAGATAGACGCACATGAAAAACTGCTAACAACATGATTATCTATTTACTTTTGACAGTGTGTAAATGCAAATTGAACCTTTTCCCTAAACTCACTTGGGAAGGACTATATTGGACCAAAAAAGCGTTTTTCCATGTAATACGTACTTTTAATATCACCAAGTAGCTACAAGTAATTTTTTAAACTGATTTTGACAGAAGCATAATATTCAAACTAAACTGAAAGTATAAACTTTTTGAATCAAAGTGAGAGAGGACAGGTTAAATTGTATACAGGAGTCGACGAGGCGAAGCCGCGACTTCTACGGTGCTGTTGCCACCACATCACCGCCTCTTCATTGCTTTTTTGTATACTGAGTCGTGTGTATTTATTAATGCTATATGTGTTCAACAAACTGGCTAAGCTGACTGACGACGACTGATCTTGGTGATACGGCGCAACTTGGTAGTAATAATGTGAATGGTAATAATGAGCTTAGCAAGATATAGGATTTTTACTTCTTCAATCCTTCTGATAACTACAGTTTACTTGTTGTTAGTTAAATGTGTAATGATTCACTTGTGTGTGCACCATGCAATATTCAACTGATACCAACAATATGAAAATTTTCAAACAAAAAATCATTCTTTGTGCACATTCTTTCACAGTCTCTCGCATGTATGCATGCATACATTTAAATTTTTTATACAATTGCATGCAGTTTGCGTCGGTCTTGGTATTCGTAACTAGTCCGTCTTCAGTGCAAAAAAGGCTTTTTCTTATACATTCATATTTTACAGAGATACTTTATAAAAGATATATGTAAGAAGATGCATATATTATCATACTATTATTGAGTTATATTATGTAGTTTTTATGTGGAAAGCACCGCAACATTTACAACTTCAGCTGACAACATACCACATTCGATATTCGCATCAAAGTATCAACGCAAAGAGAACGGTAGTTGTAGCAGTAATACGGATATTATATTATGTACTATGTACATACCTATATATTTAGCAAATACAAAATGCATAAAATCATATCATCAGCCATCAGCAAACACACCAGCAAAACAGTGCAAGTGCCAAGCAAAAGTCGAATACCTAGTAGAAGGATTTCAATTACCTATGTATTCGTTTTGTTACTTGTTGCTTGCTTGCAGCTTGTTTCAGTACATATACAGTCGAGTGTTGTACCAAAGCATTTGCGTGAAACTGAGAGTTTTCAACTCGTTCCCCTTTTTTGCTCGCTCTCATCTTCTCATCATCATCGTTATTATGATCATCGTCGAAAGAGTCGAAAGCTGTAAATGCAAAGCGCGGCTACAAAAATGTGAGATTTCGCATTACCCTTTATATAGAATTATTCACTAATCCTTTGCGTCCATTCATATGATTCTAGTTGCAAAACCATACCTAAATATTACATTCACTAGTACTAAAATAGATAAATTCATACTATCTCTCCCTCTCTGATTCGGCTCTGCTATAGCTTGTCGCATTATTTTTTATTAATTTTAGCCGGGTAATAATTAATAAAAGTTGGGAAATTGTTAAAATGCATCGTAAAATCGTAACTGTAAATTATACTAGATGTATGCTTTCCATAAATATACTTTTCATATCGAACTTTAGTTTTTGCAAAGTGAGAGTTTAACATTTCGTACTTTATAAATTGTACATGAATGCAACTTGCAAGCATGATGACAGAATTTACAAAGTACCACATTCATTTTTATACATTTTCCATGAAACTTGGATTTCAGTGTACTGAAATTGTAAATCTTAGTATTCCAGTATTTGGAGCCACATAATGCATCTGCTAAATTTACCAGTCTCTGAGTGATACAGTGTGATATATAGTTCGTATTTCGTATGATCCGCATACTTTTACACTATTCGAAGGTTAATCGGAGGTCGAGCAAACTCGACTTATTGCATACAATCCAACTTTGTCACGCATCTTTAAAGAATTATTACCGTGCCATCCTCTGTGCTTGTACTCTTGTGCTAGCTGATTAACCACATCAAAGAACCAGTGATCACAAAGTTGTTACTGGCAATTGCACGGTACGCTACAGATTACAGATCACCTAACTCGTCATCAACTTGTCACCATTCACTGCAAGTCAAGTTCATCTATTTTATTTTATATGCATTCGCCATCAGCATGGTGAATCATACACAGAAAATCCAATATTGCTACTTTTACAGCATTCATCAAATGCTTTATATGCTATGAATAAAATAAAATCAATATTGCAAATCAAATTGAGTAGGAAATATTACAAATGAGGGTAAATTATTTCGACTTATCTAAGGAAGGAGCTTAAATTGTTGACTTGAAGCATTACCCTATAATCTCTTTGATTTTTGATTGTATCATAGCTGAACTGTTCTATAATGAAGTGGTTGCCTAAAATATAGTAGTTTAGAAACGCTGATAATTTAACATGACTTCCATAATAATTTAAATATTCTCTTAATTATTTGTCTAGGAATTTCCTTGACCTTGTCGAAAAATTGCAGCAGCAATTTTATGCACTTTCATCTCGAATGCAATAAACCTTGGACCAGTATTTAAAGCGATGCTAAACTGTTCAACCTTTTTGCTGTATTGGACATATTGAGGCGGTTTTACAGTTTTAAACGTACCATTATAAGTATTTTAGTAACCTGATAAAAAATTATTGAAAATTTCATAAAATGTGTCTACACTCATCAGATTACTGCCGATGTACTATTTTGGATTTTATTTATTGTACGTTACGTACGATCGAAAAGGAACAGGGATAATATCTCTACCATTCCATTAATTGAATACGAATAACCAATAAATTCTTTAATAAAAGCCACGCAGGCAGTGCATTTGGTCCATCAAATGAAAAGCCTTTGATCCAATAGACGTGTTCTGTAAGTGTATGTAAAACTGCAAATCAATCCACTACCAACACAATAGCAAGGCGATGGAATGAAATACTATAATATTTAACAGTTAGTCTGTGTCGTCTGTAGTCAAAATATCATTTCATGCATGCATGGTTTGACCTTCATTTTTTCCCTTTTTAATTCCCACCTTGCGTATGACTATCAGCTACATCATAACTGAGAGCAAATGTTTTCATGCGTTTCATATGTGAACCAACATAATAGACTAACCGACTAACATGTTTTGTGTTTTACCAAAACATAAACCGAATATACAAACGCTGGCTTTTATTATTGCATGTGATCTAACGTTTCCATGATGTCTCAATGACAAACACTGGATTAAAATACCTTTCGTAAATTTATTTCCTAAATGCATTAATACAATAGTTTGACATAAAAAGTAAACACCACGTCAGTTGTATGGTACTTCAAGCTTTTTCTACCAAACCAACAGTCGACCTCTTTTCTATTTTTTCTGTAGTACATCTCTGGATATGTTTTTTACAACTGATTGGAGATTGGAGTTTTGCCTGATAGTTTTAACTTGTCCTTTCGAAATGAGGTGGTGTTTTATGTACATACCTACAATATGCAATATTATGCTCACACAAAATACATTTATAATGAGCTTACATATCACTTCAATTTTACGTTGATTTTGCGAATTATCCTGGGAATTTTCCTGCTTTTTAAAACCACTTGTATGTATGATATATATGTGAGCGTGCGTATATACAAATCAAGCCAGACTACATAAAAGATCCAAAATCATTATCTTTGCACGCGATGAGCAGCAAATGAAGGTTAAATATTATGGACATACATTTTATGATAACCTATGCGGATGCACAACATTACAAGGAATAATATGAAAAATTATGACTATCTCTATAATTAGCATGGATTATATACAACATGGAAAATGGAATTGGTAGCCAAAAAGTAGCTCTTTGTATTTCTGCTATGGTACGCGGTAAAATGTCGATTGTTCATTTTTGCAAATTGAAGTACTGAAATCTGGAACAGGGAAGACATATGAACAAATCATAATCATATGTTTTTAGTCCATTTACACGGACACGTACACTTTTTGCTTTTCACAAAAACAAGCAAAACCTCTCCAAACCGCGTCACTGTTCTATGAAACGTAATAAGAAAATAAAAGTTATCATTTACTGACTTTGCAACAAAGATAATGCATAAAAGTCTACCTTCCTACTAGTTTGTCCGCTCTAGAATTTTCTTAATGGTAAATCTTAACATAATCTTACTCAAATATATGAAAATTGTCTCCAAAATACGAAGCCCAAAGAAATAAAATGAAAGATATTTCTTAAAGATAAAGAACTTTACTCTCATAAGCCTGATTTCCGCGTTTCTGAAAAATATAGGTCAATTTGGTCAATGCAAAGTAAATAAACTTACTGTTTATGAGCAAAGATATGGTTCATAGTTTACACAACTTTGTAGAATATCAAATCAATATTTTGGTTTTAAATTGGTACGTATGTTTCTTTTCATTTTATTTTTCTACACCGCTTCCTTTCCAGAAACTACCAGATAGTTTGGCTTAAAGCAAAGACGATATGATTTCAATAAGCAATATAAATATCACAAGTGTAAAAAGGCTGCATACAATATACGCATTCACAATGCATTATTTTTGAAACAACAATGTGCATATTATAGCACACATGCCTTTTTATTAAATGAACACATTTCATTCAATCCAATACTCATATATATTTGGCGTCCCTTCTTGAGTTCGTGGTATGAAATAAATATTGTATTAGCTCCTTACGTTTGTTTATCTACTTAGTCTCGAAGTTGCCTGCTGGTTTCCTTGATGCTGTCACGCATTCCTTTCACTATAGAGAAAGCATTATATCTACTTGATCTCTATCTACTCTTCTGTATGAAGCATAAGCAGTAAACCAGAAAGGAGTACTTACAGGTGAAAGAAGTTGCGAAGAGAATATGAAATCATTTTGTGATCTACCCTTTAATGTCAGCAATGCTCGATATATTCTCTTATTCGGCGGATAATATATATTTTACGAATAATTTTATTTGTTATACGCATTTTCCAACCAGGCCACGGATATCTGCCAATATTCATTTAAAATTCGTCCCGCGTCACTACCTCATGAAGTGACACAATTAAATTATTCAAAATGACCAGGTATACCAAACATTGCGTCCATATATATAAATATACTACCATATAGCAAAATGAGCATAAATGAAGACAAAATTACTTTGTAATAGCACGACTGACAGTTTTCCTGTTATTGGTCTTTGCACAAATGTCAAGGGATGAAAGTTCGTTACTTTTACGGCCGTTTAAGATATGGTTGAATTGAAACAACAATTGCTGAAATTCTAAAATATAATGTTCTATTCAATATGCTATAAGCTTACGAATTTGCTTACTTTCTTGATATCAAATGTAATTATATTGATGATAATCATTTAACTAATACTTGGATTTCCGTAAGGCACATACTTAAAAGTAAATTTTATGTGCATTTATAAATCTAAATCTACAACGATACAAATCTAAATACCATTATGCTTTACTGCTTAACGCGTGCACATTAGAAAACCTTTTGTGATGATAAGAACATATAGTGAAAGGTTGCTACATAAAACTAGTTTGCTTGGGTAGTACATATTTTCATCTAGAAAAGTAGAGTACAAAAATATTGACGAAACTGTCAAATTCGCTTTTTTGGTTAGAATTACGTTAAGCCGAAAGGTTTCGGTTTGGTCGTTAGCTGTCATTCATCCACACTTCAATAAATGCTCTATTATGAAATGGAAAGCAATACACTAAAAGTAGGAAAGTAGTACTTTGTCACATTATCATTATTTCATTCTTTAATATACTTTGTGATAGTGATTCACATTGGCTCACATGTAGTATGTAACCAAACGTAAGTGCCTACATGTGTTTATTGTATGTAGGCATTCATATTTTTTGCAGCTATGGTACAGAAAATACTCGCCTGTATTTGGTGCATGTGTAATAGCAGTAACCTAAAACTCAATATGAAATGCATTAATCAAAAAATGATCAATAAATAGGATTTTCTTATCATACTATCCAGTTTTGTTACAAATGTTACAATTATTTTGCGAATATTCATAGCCATTTTCTTCACAACATGAGGTATTCTGTTTGCTTCTTTTTACATGTAAGTAGGTAAAATTTGCAAAAGAGAGATGTCCATCACATAGAAAGTTGTACAGAAACGGGTTGTCACAATTACTTTTTCTGGGTGATTGCATGCTGCTTTCTTCCATTTTCTCTTCGTGCTCAAAGTAGGAATAAGGCCTAGCGTTTGCTTGCTTGCATGTATGCATGTTTTGTGATAATGAAGGTGTAACGACGGTTTATAGTACAGTATTTCGTGATAGAGTTTGAGAAATTCTTCTTAAAGTAGCATATTCCTTGCAAATGAGCACGCAGAATTCGAACAAATTTGGGTATAGTATACTATTACAGTTTTGTTTGTAGGGACATGAATTAATTTGAAAGGAATATGTTTATTGTCTGAGTGAAAGACAAGCCAAACTTACGGGTAACGAATGCTACAAACTTTCCAGCTCCTTGTTTACACGATTGATAAAATAAAAGCTACAAGAAAATTATGAGGACCTACGGTACACTCACAAAAGTAAACTAAGTAGTGCTTAATATAATTTCCTACATAACATTATAAGCTAGTTTTGATAAATTGTACTACACTATAACTCGTCCCTTATCAGAAAAGCTAGCAGAATCGAATCCCACACACACCCGCTATAATCATTTTGAATGTACACGTGTAGGCGAAACTGTGTGCTAGTCAACTACGTAGAAAGAACATGTCAACTAGCTACATAATATTATACTTCACGTCACACACGATGACGAACAATACACATGTATCACCAAAGGAAGACTAATAGTATGGAGTTGTTTGCGTTTTCTCTTGCAGTTGTTCTACATTGTTCCAAACACATGACTTTCCCAGCGTAGTATTCAATGTGTCCTAATACTGTTTGACCACTAGTTTCAATGTAACGAAACTACTATAACATATATTATATAGATAGGTATATTAATGAATATCTGGAGGCATGTGTAAAACAAGACATAAATGCTGCCCACAGTAGTTGACACGAGATTCAAACCAAATCCGTGAAAAAGGCAGGAAGAAAACAGGCAAAAAGTAAATGGATGGAAAAGCGGAAAAGCAGTAGAAAATTCAGGAAAATAAGGGCAGTGAAACAGTACGCGATACCGCTATCGCTACAATAGACCCACCATCACATGCTTATTATGTATGCTCGATGTTGGTAAAAATATTTATTTTTTATGATACTTCTGTTGCTATGCCCGACCTTCTTTCTAACACACAACAACTCAGTCAGTAACATCAACCATGAACCAAACAAAGTCCACAACATTGCAGTCATTTGAAATTTCTTCATGGAATAGAGGAACAAAGAGAAAGAAAGCAGGGATTGTAACCAAATTTGTAGTTATACGGACCCTATCAAACCTCCCTGTGGACATAATGCTGCTCCTTTTGTGTTGTAACCTTATACTCTATTTTTGTTTATTTGCAAAGAAGTTAATAGAATATTTTCAGAACAATTGGATTAACAATTATACATTTAGCATAAGTTGTTTATTATTTGCACAGAGCCCTTGAATATTTTTCTTATGGAAAGCAGCATTTCCTCCGACCGAATTACAAGTTAAATCACTTATCTACAATTTGTTATGTATACTAATCGATAATCTGGAATCAATACTAGGGCATGTGTTTCACGGCTTCTAAAATTGAGTTGCTTCCGAAACAAACTATAACGTTAAAATGATACCAAATGTTAAGCTGTCAGGTTATCTCGCTCGGGGCGTGTGGTTTAATTGTGATATGAGATGGAAAGTTTATTAAATTGTGTGTAATGTAGTTTAGGTTTATACAATTTTGTACTGATAACATTCAAGTGCAAATTATACTCTCTTCAAAGCGCCAATCATTCGATTGAGAATCTGAAACGGTTTAGACATGCAAACCATTCTTACAGGTTAATTTGGGGGAGCGGTACGCACATTATCGACTCACTAGCAACTAGAATTATCTGTAAATAACTTTTTTGTTTGATACTTAATATATCATTTACTGAATTAAAACGTTACAAAATAAGGTACCCGACGTATATAAATATATACATATACGACAATCAACTTTTTATTTGAAGTAGTCTCAGCCTGTAAAATAAAAAGAAGATACCCTAAAATTATGAACACTACTAACAAAAATATTTTCTACTCATAACTAAGGTAAATTTAAAAATAAAGTAGGAGTTGAGAATGAATTTATCGAACATTATTTTCACTACATACAACATACAATGCCTTGCTAATACAAGTTCAGTAAGTTAGTTGTCGTGTTCTCCACTAATTTTTCTTCTCAAATTTATAATTTTATTGCACATGAAGTGTCGAAAAATACACCAATAATGACGTGTGACAGATACATTAGCAGTTCAAGACATGACCAACTAGCGTTGGAGAAAAGAATAGCTATTACATAAAATATTAAAAAAGAAAGCACCAAATTTCACTTGTGCTTCTCTGTTTTGCTTTGCTCTGCTAACTTCTAGCGGTTCATAAGAACATTAACAAGTTATATACCTTAATTCTTTACCAATATCATATCTAACGATATAACTCAATCATAATGTTTTTAAAACATAAAAATAAATATTTACAATCACATTTTTCAACCATTCAAATGCAGGCGAATAAATAATATATGAACAAATGTGAATCTATATGCGATTCAATAAAACAAATCGATTGAATAAAGCCAGATACTTTCACTTTGTGAAAAGAAAGTTCTACTTCCAGAAGTTCAATTCTTTGAACGAGATGCTTTAAAATTCAATTTTCTGCTAGTTTTTACCAATATAAAACGATCTTGATTTTTACTCACGTTAAACGTAAAGTAAAATTATGTATTACCGCTACCACAATTAAAAATTGTTAGTAGTTGGTATAAGCTCAATGCATTATTAAAAATTCATTTGTTCATCGTACATTGCATTGTTGTAACTTATTGCAGAACAAAAAATGTCGTTTTCAATTTTCCATACACGTGTGAGTTAAGCAGCAATGTTGCAAAAATGGGATCATACAATGCCATACTCGTTCACTGAAGCAATTATCCTCTTGACCTGCAAGAGACATAAGCACTGATATTTTGGCTACGATTTTGTCCTTTGGCAACTCAGTTGCCTAAATTCATTCGTGAGAATTAGGAAGATCTAGTTGATTTTGGACCTATTTCATACTGTAGGTGTGCAGACAAGTGTTAGAAAAATTATAAGAAAAAAGTTATTAAAACTTCTAGTTTCAAATATAGCTTGAAATTTCTACCTATAAAATTGAGGAATTAAGTTGAATTGATTTTAAAAAAGTGTTATTATAACAGTGCTGCAGCATTGTAGAATCGAAAACTTTGTTATTACTTCGATCATTTTAGGAATACATGTAACATCTTAAAATGAACAGTAAAGTTCTTACAGAACTTTTGTGTTTCGCTATAGTTAAATGGTAGAATGTATTCAGAAAATGCCAACAATAGATATTCGCGTATGACTGGGAGGATTGTACACTACTTCTCGTCATGTCCTAAAAAAGTGCAGTGATGAAGAGAGATCACAAAACACAAATTTTGAAACGAGCTCACTTTACACACAATCAGTCTGTTAGTGTGATGTATAAAATGATTGAGTATATATCTGGCATATTTGAGACGATATATATTTCTGAGGGTAGGTAACTGGCATAATGTACGTTGCCTACAAATCTCTTTAACTATTGAAACCAAAACGTGGCACACAATGAAACGTTATAGTCTCCGTCACCGCTGCGAACCATTATTGAATTAAATGCGAAAAGGCTTGAGCGCCAACGTCAAGCTTCAAAAAGATTCAAATAACGAACGGTCGTCGCCTTCTCTCTCTCTCTATTCATAAGACGTTAACAAATGACGTTCTCTATTAGAAGTTTACACTCATCTGCGTAGTCTTTATGCGTATATGCATACGTGCATGCAGACTCGTTACATCTTTTGTTGTGAAGAGAGAGTGCAATGAGATGAGATTCAAGTAGTCCAAACCATAACTATATGCACATGTTTTTCTAACTTTTTTGTTTTCGTTGTGATACAACGGGGATGCCTCTGTGCAGCAGTAGACACACTAATACGCATTATAGAAATAATCACCGTTACCATTATCAAAATAGTATCGTGAATTGCATCTATCTGTTTGCACGTTCTCCTCTCTCCTTCAAATATTCATGACAATCCAAATTCAAAGATGAAACGGGGTGATACCGACTGCGACTGAGTAGCTATAAAAACCCCAAGTGCCCCTTTCAATGAAACACCAACAACGTTGATTATAAAGGCAACTAGGGTTTAATGTTTAATTTTTGTATTCCCTAATCAGTTATGTTAGTACGATGCATGTCATACTCTAATCTTCAATTTTGCATTATTTTATATAACTAAAGGTGATCACGGAATTTTTGTTTTTTGTCTTCTACCTGAGCTATTTAATCATTAGTCATCATGCTTATATATTGCGTAAGAGTATATATAAACTTCATCTTATACATCAAATTGACATTTTAAAATACTTAGTTTGTTTTTACAGTAGCTATAAAAATAAGCCCTAAATATTGAGTATGTAGCAAATCTCACAACAAGATACCTTTCCAAAACAATATTATGTTGACACGAGTGTCTATAAACTGAATTACGCGCATTATATTGCACACATTATACAAAATTAGGTTTACGTAAAATTATATGAGATGGACGCTAAAACTAAAAAATTTTCTAAGAGTATAACATATTCCTTGCAAAAACGTAAACTACACGTACAGGCTCATTAATATTGGACACTCTCATGCTATGCTAATGTGCTTTTGTTGGTCGGTCTCCCTCTCCCTGCCAGTATTCTTTCTGTCCACATTCCATATAGTACTTTTATTGAGCTTTGAGAGTTTAGTTACCCAACCAATTTCACGAAGAGAGCTAAATTATTTCAGAAGAATAAGTAATTTGATTGTACCGTTGTTCATGCCTTTCTACTGCTGCGACGCGGTGTAGTCACCATAGTCTTGTTGCTTCGCAGTTCAGTAGCAATAATAATACCTGAACCTGAACTGTGGATCGAATTTTACAAATAGCACGAATAGCGATATAAAACAGTAAAACACAATTTATTTAGCTTACAAAATAATGATGTTAGGCTGCATACGTATATTATAATTTGATAATAATACAATGGTGGCTAGATACTAGATAGGCATAATATGTTATACATATCATCATTTGTTTGTTTCTTGTTACTTTTCTGGCAAACATAAAATGATTAGCATAAATGTTTTTTAAAAATTTGTTCTGTTCTTATGTAAGATTTTTTGGATCTTTTTCAGTGTAACCCTTTCTATATTTATAACTATTCTGCTAATTCTGGAATAGCAATGACATTGTCCTCCTCGTCGTCACTTTCAGAGATACATGGTTAATATTATTTCCTGATTAAAGCTTGTTTTGTTTTACCTTACAAACGAACCTACTCGAGTTGCATAGGAAACCCTGAGAAAAGGAAGGTGGCATATTGCATTACATATCATATAAAGTTAAACTGAATCATTATGTAGTGAGAAATTCTGCTCTTTACTGGTTGTATTTACAGCCAAAGCAATCCTTTCGAGCAGCATGTTAGTTTAAAAGAAACCACTTTTACAGTTAACTTCAAACTTATTAAAGTTCCTCTCCGCTGCGTACCTTCATATATTTATCAAAATCTACGACTAAACCGACTCAGGTTTGAGATCTGACAAGATTTGGATGCGAAAAAGTCTTCCGAGCGAATCCTCTCTATTTACTTGTTTGCAACTGCATCATGAGCGCTATATCATCACATTATGTACCCATAAGTACACTATATGTCTTTCTCTATTTTTGCTATTTACAGTATACCAGAACAGTTGGCTCTTTAAAGCAACAACCGATCGAAACAGCGTTGAACTTATGTTTATTAGCCTTGTATGAAGGTATTTATGATGTGCGGGCTAGCCGCAACACAACTACAGAAAAAATGCTGCGTCAGGTATGTCAGCACGATTTTATCCATATTATTTTTTCTGTGCCTTTCCCTCCGTTGGTTGTCGTTGTGAATGAATTAATAGTAAGTGGAGTTTCATATTGTTGCAAAGTACGAGTACACAACAATAACAGCTTACACAGTCACACTTACACATCTCATCTGTCTGCGTACAAGAAAAAAACGCATATCGAAAAGCTACTTTTGCGACCGTGCTTTGATTAGTGCTGGTGCATGTTGATTGTTATATGGGAGTTCATTTATATAGTTCAAAAGTACCTGAAGGAGTTGTGCATATTTTGTTTTAAAGATGTAAGCAGTTTTAGGTACAGTGGGTGACAATGATTTTGCTCATCCTTTTTTAATATCTTGCGTTACATATACTAGGACTAGACGCTGATGTACCGTTTTATAATATACTATGTATTCTTTTTATAAATAAAATTAATAATAATACGATGATTATGCTCATTTTTCACAAATTCATCGTATGGCGTACAGTATTAAAACGTTAACTGTTTTAGCTGGTTGTACAAATTCAACATTTTCTAACCAACATAACAGTTTAGTATTTTATGATGAACAATATTTAAAATAACATCAGAGTTATATAAGATTGAATGCAAAACACCTCAACATTGTTCAATACCATGACAATTAAAATGATTGGTAATTTTTCTTTGTAAAATTATAATGCGATCTTTCATGTTAGTACTGATGTATTAACTACACTTTAAAAAGACCAATGTGATACTGGATATTTGGTTATTTCTGCTGTAAATATAATGTTTAAGCGGCAGATTATTTTTTACCATAATACATCCAATCGTTTTACAAACATTATCCATCGTTTTGTACGTTCTTCCAGTTCCCTTCTTAAACTATAGTGGTATTCATAATGGAACCGGGATGACATCTTGTCAATTCAAAAATTCAAACGGCTCTTAGTTAGTTGCTTGGTCCTTCCTTTTAACATATGAAGGAACTTACTTTTATGTGACAGTTTTGTGTGTTCGTCGTTTAATAATATTATACATTTTGGTACAAGTATGGGAACAAACAGAGGGACTCAGAAAAAAGTAGATGCACCATATAGGCAAGCGTCAATAACCAAGACATTCGAACTGCCTCTCCACAAATTGTACGACGATTGCATTCGGTGCACTTATGTTATGCACTGTTGTATAAACGGATATGCTGCTTTTAATGACTTTATATAAGAATATAAGATACTTAGACGACATGATAGGATATGCATATCATACATCATTGGAGCAGAAACATACATATATTATGTTATACAGTTGGTGGTGTTGGTAATAATCATCGATATGGCAAGAAGTGTATAATTCTCCATTTACTCAAAATACAAAAGAGGTCGTAAGCATAAGTGGATGTCGGGTGCTGTTCAAAAATATTATCCTTTTCAAGTTTGATAAATACTTCTACTGTACTAGTATTTAGGTCTTCTGGGCTTAAAAAATCATTCTACTCTTTGAGAATTTTTTGATTTATAATGCAAGAGTAAGTCCTAAGTTTCTCTTCATAAAAGCATTCCATTCCATTTTCCATCGACGTTCATGTCGTCAAAATAAGATTTGTAATATTTGTGTTGCGTAATTGTTGTCCTTTACACCACCTCACTACCTCTACACCAGTAGATTTCACCACCATGTTTCCACCCTAACTTTTATGTTGTACAGGTCTCTTTAACCAGCTCTGGCAAATAACTACTCGACTTGTTTAAAACCATAATGATAACGTGTAAAAGTGTACTTCATGTTGTAAATGTATTCTTCATAAAAGAAGATCCCTTAAGGGTTTCCTCTGCATTTCCCTTACCAATGTTGTGAGTTGAAAACAGTTCCCCCTCCGGTTTTGATCACATCCTTGTTTTTATAACGCACGCAACCGGGGTGCATTGAAATTTTACCGTCATCGACATCACAACAAAGAGGCAACTGAGAAAGATGAGACATGGTTCTTTTTTACCTACCCAGCTTGGATTGATTGCTGTGATGCCTTAAGCAATTCTGGATTACCAGTCAAATAAAATATGAGTTCATGAGATCCCAAACGCTAAACGGTTCTACCCAAGTTTGTATAATTCACCTAACTTTTTGTTTGTGTGCCTACGTGCCAGTACAAAGTGCGGTAAGTAATACGCTGTAAATGGTGTACAGCTACTGATAGTTAAGCTCATAAGGGATATATAGCGTGAAAACCAATGAGATTCAATATGATACTGCTGATGGCAATGGCATGTCATTTTTCTAAGATCATCATCACAATCGTCACATTTTTTGTCCTTGTAAACTATTCTCAGAAACGGTCTGAGATAGACTCTGCTTCCCCAATATAACAGGCAGATGAGTCCTTGGTTGCGTCAGCAGCCCCTTCTTTTTATAAAATATTGCCCTGTGCCATAAGTCATCTTGCATCAGTCCTGTGCTTATGGAATTGCATTTTGTTTTCAACACTTTTGAAAACATAAAACTAGTGTTTCTTTATTATTAGATCTGACAAATTCCAATTATCATGCAAAAAATAAAGCATGTTATGTGGAGAGAAACTGCGCTATGATTATAAAATCTTGACAATCAAAATATTCATAAGCAGTATCATAACAGTCGCTGTCTACAGTCGACAACATCGCATCCATAGTATGCATGTCAGTTTTCATGATGTTGCATCACACCAATTCTTCTACTTTTTTAGGTTGCATGCACTTGCAGGGACACAAGGTACACCCTTCTATATGTATGTATAAGTCGTAATGGCCCTATATAGTTGTCAGTCAGTCACAAAATCGTGAGAACTTCATGACGTACTGATGGGAAAAATGAGGTTTGCCCCTGTTTCTTATTTTGTTCGTTCCATTACTACATCATCCTCATCACCGCTGCAGTCTGATTTTTTCCATTTCCCTTTTTCTCCATCCGTGGATCGACCAAAATGCTTTTGTAGCGACTTTTTAAATATATGCTTATAAAATGCATGTAATGTCACAATGAAGACCTGTGAACCTCACGTTTATCTGCTGCGTATAATGGTATCCGTTTCACCAGCACCATTAACAGCACTGATTGCTAAGCAAACTACAACTACTCACCACACCACACATCATAATTCCCTTCTTGTAGACGATTATTATTGCTATTATTTTCAAGTGTACATACTTGATATATTCCCAAGAACTCAAAAAGCTACTTGAACACGATTAGGCCATCCTGAAGTTGGTGGGTATGAGAATTTTTCCAAATTGCTTAAACAATAATTATATGCATTCATATCCTTAAAGTTCATGGTAAAATTTCCAGTACTTTTTATTTGCTCAGATGAGTGAGTAGACAAGACCACAATTTAAAACTGTATCTGTATATTTGAAAAGCCTAAAATATTGCACGATAATTCAAAAACACACGATAGTCAAGTGATAGGCATGTCTTACAAAGCAAGCATGTATTATGATACGGAAACACATATAACCAATGGAAGTTTATTGAACAGATAAAGATGATATGAGGCTTTTGAGCTTTTATTGGGAGACATGGAATTAATCATTTAATTACCACATTTATTTGCTCAAAACTTCATATATATTTCATATTTCATAGTCATGAAAAATCGATTTTATAAAGCCCGTAGCCCGTAGTAAGTTGAAGAATTATGGTGTATGCAAGAATAGCATAACTATAGAAGATAATTAGCATCAAAATAATGTTTAACATCCCAGCACGACAAAAGAAAGCAATAATACTTCCTAGAAAGTAGATTTGAATAGAGCAAAATTAAAGCAATTATTTATCAAACTATACTGATTATATGTGTTCATACATCTTATGGTTTTGCAACAATGTTTTGCAGTACCCATCAGTAACCTTTTTCTTTTGATTCTTTAAACAACTATGTTTTCACTGAATTTATTAACATTTCACTTTTGTATACGCACTGTTGCTACTGCAAGCGGTTAGGAAACAGTAGCTGATAGGGGCCGAATTGAATCATTTGAGTCTATTTGCACTCTTTGCACTAGTGGATACAGAAGTGTTAGCGGGGCAGTGCCAGTGATGATATCAATCTGTTAATAAATTGCTACCACTTACGCAAGTACGATGTATGAATTCTAATGAGAATAAATAAATGCGTATCAAGTGTGTAATTTATAGCTTGCAAAACAACCACTTTGATGTATTGCCAACTCTGGTACCACACAAACAGTTGCCTCATACTTACATGAGCATTTGAAACTAAAAAGTAGTTGCTATGTTTGTCCATGCGCTTTCTTCTGGAAAGTGAAAACGCGAAATGTGTTTAATAAAGGAAGTCATCTAAATACATTCAATCAAAAATATATGCGGCCAGGGCAAGTGCATATAGATATTCATCGATTTATGTTTTTTAAAGATATAATGTATATGGAGTCGGTAATTGGGTGTCATTTAACAAAGAATTAAAACCGGCAAATTTAGATTAGTACATGGAGAAAAAGGATGAAGTGGATTTGATTCTGAAGTTTACCTTATAAAATCGAAAAACTTTATGTGGCAGTAGCTGGTATCTTACATTTCAGTGACTAGGGATTCGCGGGAACATTTATGCAACTTACTATTGTTATGGACTGCAGTAATACTGATAATGTTCGATTAATCTCCTCCGTTTACAATGATATAAATGACGACGGCTACGTGGATGGCAAACGCAGAAGAAAAGTTGT
Organism: Entomobrya proxima; assembly: GCA_029691765.1. Taxonomy (NCBI): domain Eukaryota; kingdom Metazoa; phylum Arthropoda; class Collembola; order Entomobryomorpha; family Entomobryidae; genus Entomobrya; species Entomobrya proxima. The sequence goes on from CM056168.1 coordinate 15,395,942, forward strand.
ATTTAAACAAAGCAAACGTTTCATGCATTTTTATATGCCTTTTTTTTCTTCGTTTGCCTGCCACACTTGTCAGCTATCATCAACATTGCAAACTGATAAATAACCAACTCAACGAACGGGAATTGTCATTGCCCTCTCTCTCACACAGAATGGATGCAGATCTTTGTTGCACACTGGCAACTAGTGAATGCCGCGCAATCTTTAGGTAAGGAGATTATACTAACATTTACGATTTTACTTTGCTATTTATGTCTTTCAACGGTTTCATTCATTCATTTATCTGAATTCCAACTGCCGCCGAAAGCATATTTAACCATCTTTGAACAGTGACGAACGTCTTCTTTGCTGACCATAGCGAATTCTATGTATGTATCTTCTAGCTACGAGTACCTAGTAACCTTGGGTGGGAGCCCATGGAACGACGTTTTCATCTAAAACATCTCCTGTTAGTAATTTTAATGTTGGCTCACGTGCTTTTTAATCAATAATTGCAAGTTTGTTTGTTACTGTTGGAGTTTACAATGAACGCAGTATGCAATATCAATTTGTTGGCTTTCCTGCAATTTAGTTTTGAAGCTCGACACTCGATATTCATAGTAAGTCTTTATCAAAACTACAACCAAGCAAGTAGCATCATGAATTCTGAACTTATTATACAGCATCACAGGTATGATCTACCAAGTGATGCTTTCTTAAGGAATACCCCTACCACCAGTTCCCCACCACCGTTCTACAACCAGTATAACTTCTCTGAAGGTTTTCTTCATGTAAAGCCTGTTAAGTGCAGACAGTGTGTCGCGGATGATAAATACTGGCGATAGGAGTTGAACCGTTTAGGTACTTAACCATCCATGAGTTGGGTCGTTCGCATAATGCAATAATATTACGTATGTTTACCATAACTGCACAAAATGAAGCTTTGTATCAACCTACCTACATCATCGCATCTGTGCGAGGACAAGTACCAATGCAGCAGTTTCTGCTTAATAAAACCATTTTTCTTTTATGTAGCGAATACTAGTAAACGAGAAATTATCTGGCGCATATTGTACCAATATTACATGAGAAAGGTGTGAATACCTGATTTAAACACGGATAACCTGCACTGCACTCTTGCAGCTCATTCATTTCTTTTTTCTTTTACCAAAATTTTACTTTATATAATCAAATGAAATGAGAACTTCCCAGCATCATCATTTACCAAGGGTTATTTCTGGTGTAGAATAAGATACAATAATGCTGTATATCCATGTGGCAATAATAGAGTGGCTTTGTAGTACTTGTGGCGAATATTGGTCTGACTGTGTAAAAACGCGCCGAGTGATTACTTGCACCCGTCCGTTAAAAAATAATATGTTATAGTTATAACCTTCTATAAAACATTTCCGGGGTCACTCACGTTCATTACTTTTTATCTGAACACACTAAAATTGGTGCTACATTCTGGATTCGTTGCATTCAATAAAAAAGAGTGCAAATTTGTTCTTTGTTTTGTTGAGTTCAGGTGGCATTAATTTTGTAAAATTAAAAGTTTTATTATCATTAGAAAATATTATGAAGTGACCGATTCAGGCAGACAAAAGTTGTTGGCCAAAGATGATTCTACATGCTTCCAGTTTTAGTTTTTTTAAAAGACAAACAGTTTTCCATTAAATTCAAAGGAAACACTGTTGCATAAATTACATAGTGATGTACATATGCTCTTTCTAAATTAAATATATCTATAATCTGTCGTTTATATATCTTGCATCAATTCTTCAGCGGTGATTTGACCGGTTCTATAATGAATGGACTGATGATATTCATTATTCCGTGCACGTTTCCGGTTTGCCAGTTCTTAAAATGCAAACATAACGAAAAGCAAGTCTCATGTTATAAGGACATTCAAAACTAACAAATGATCTGGATAAGCGCCTAATCTGCTTTCATTGCTTCTGAGTAAGATTATGATTACAAAGCATTGCCTACATCAATGTGTGTAACAAGCTTGTTACTGTTTCTATTTTCATGAGAAACATTCTTGCCGGTCATATTACGTAAAATGTTCACAGGGAGTTATGTGTTTGCTAGAGTGCAATCTTCGTATTCAGGTAATTCGAGAGGATGTGGAAACGGGCAGTCACAGAAATCGTTGAGGGTGCAGACGGCCTAGTAGACTCCCTTATAGAAAGTTTACCTTCTTCGCAGATATGTATTTGTGTATTTAGTTGAAATGTTTAATAATATCGTGCATAATACTAGACATGAAGAATTGTCCACCCAATGCAGAGCTTATCTAAGTATTCTTTTAACTGAAACGAAAGGAGCGTCAGTAAAGTGCGTGCTTGCACTTGTAACGCTACAAAACTACAAATATGTTTTCAACTCCAACCATCATGCACAACATTATTTTTATTGTTAGTGATAGTTTTTCCAATTTATACTACAGTATATGAGATGAGAAAGTCCTTCACCACTTCGTGGATGTGCATCTTTTTTGAAGGGTCGTCGTTCTTCGTTCTACTAGACGAGCACGATAAGCTTGTCTCTTTTTGCTTTGGTGCACCACGGCACACACTACTAAATAGAATTATGCTCGTATGTGGGTACGTTCGTTACCATATAATAGTTGTGAGTTTGTTGAGCTGTGAACAAAACCAACACAGGAAACTGCTGCAGCTGTAACAGGATGACCTTTTGTGATCAACACCTTTTACTCCTCAGTAGATATCACGAAAGCCATTAAGCTGAAATATATACATGCATACTTTATAATTTGATTGTATACTGCACCAGCAGTACGCAGCATATTAAAATTGTGCCGGTGTAGAATGTGTGTGAACTTCTTCAAGTTAAAACATTAATAGTTTGGTAATAACTTGTTACAAATAACGAATGTATGAATGAATGAAAGCTAGCGTTAAGCTGCTGATGCGTTAGAGTTTAGAGGAAGGAAGCATTGCACTACAGCGGTACTGGCTACTCATCCACTATCACATACTGGATGTGTATAACTAGTGGCAGGCAGATATTGCATTTGAGCAACAAGTAGTGGTAAAGATACTTTTTGATCGCGATTTTGAAGAAAATATTTTCAAACTACACTTGTATATTGTAGGTTTCAGTATTGTTTTGCAACTATGGGCCTGATTTAAACTCAATTAAATGTTTTATGTACATTTTCTTAGTGTATTCGATTTGGATCATCCGAATAATTAGGCCTGACAAAAATGATTCATGATTATTAAAATAAGTCCCATTTCAAAAAAATATTCAGTTTCAATTTCTTAACATAATCCAACCTATACTTCAATATTTTAAATTAATAATCATTGTATGTATTAAGAAATTCTGACCAAAAATAAACGAATAAAGTAAGAGAAAGAAGTTAGAATGAAATCTATAAAAAATGCAAATATTCTCAATGGGGATAGCAAAATATATTGTATCAATGTCAGTGAACAATTAATTGTTTAAAATATTATAAAATGTATTTCATTACGTACATCAGGAGACTCTCCTGTGGGTAAGAAGTTACTGGATTCCTCCACCGTTCCTTTGATCCAGTTTTAGATTGTACTCGAACCAACTGCAATGAAAAAAGGGTTTTGATTAATTTTAAAACAATGACATTCATCCATCCAGCCAGACCAAATTTTCTGCCTTGACATAACACCAGCAGTATTTTTTGCAGGATCATATTGAGTAACAATTACGTAGAAGTTGATGCATTCTTAAATGGAAGTACACAAAATATCTGCACTTTGTGTTCAATTCAGACTATGTACTATATACTTCATAATAAATAGTCACAAGCCAACATCCTCTTTTTACGGCTACAATGTTTAAGGTTAAGTGCATAGCCACAAAGAGATGTAATACAGCAGCTATTCAAAGTTTAACAAACTTGTCAAGATCATGAAGAAATTCACTTTTCTTGTATATCTATGTTGTGTGAGTTTGTTAGGCATGCAAAAACATAACTGCCAACTTTAATATTAAACGAGCTCTTTGGATCAACCTTCTACAGAATCGAGTGTGAGCACAAACCAAACAACTAGACAAAGAACGTTTTTTGTGTATTTTAGCTTTAGTACATCTTTGAAACAAATACTACAGCACTATACTAAGATGCATTATAGGTACGTGGCCAAATTCTGAACCTAGCTATGCATATTCATTTATTTGACTTCACTTGAACTACATGGAATTTTCTAGGTTACGTGCTACATGTAAATCTGTATCACGCATATGAATACAATGGTCTTGAGTACTTTGACATATAATAATATATTAATATTCTGACAAATTCTAGTTTGCGCACTATACGAAAATAAAACGCAAAATATTATGCGTTACAAATACAAAGTGCTTCCACACACATACAAAAGCATCACACAAATAGGAATTATTATAGAACATTATGTACATTAACATTACATAGTCAGGTGCGTACGATGAGTTTGACTTGGCATTGTTGTGTGACAATCGTTACATTATTGCGCGAATAGCGCACGTCATATATTGTGCTTTTAAAGTGATTGCTCTTAAAATTAAATACAATACAAAGTGAATAGAAATGAATGAATTATCAAAATTAGGGCATGGAATGAGACATTATGCGTACAAACATGGGTACACAACGACACGACAGTACCGTACCACCTTCTTTGCTCATTCGGCAAGGATCAATGTTTATGTAGGTTTACGTTGAATGTGGCCAAACAAGAACATTTCCTCCTTACATTATCGGTATATGAAGGAAATAGTAGGAAGGCATTCTTGGTGCTTCAAAAACTGAAGCACAGCCTTGAAAAGCTCAATGCATGTGAATTATACTAATATGTGTACATAACAACACAAGAGTGGGTCCCCCACTCTCCAAAGCTTTCCACAAGTTGCCACTTCAAGCAAGATATATAGATCATTCATCATCCCGTCCTGGGAGGCTAGTTTAGTATCAATACATTTCCATCACAAAATATTTATAAATGCGTTAATTCATGGTGGAATACAATTTGGACACTTATGTCCATAATGGTTTTTGTGAAAACGGGTTTCTATGGGTTAGTCTTTACTCTCGGCATGAATAAACGCAAATCCACGAAAGAAAAGTCGAAAATGAAAAGGGTATGTCCCTTTGAGACAACACGGTAATAGAAATGCCTGCAACCATCATACAGGTAAGATTGTAAGAATGATATTTCGGTTTAATCACACCCATGTCATTTGCGTACTTGAACACAGCCTTCCTCGTTTGTGAAAACGATAAATGTTTAGTTTTCTTATGTGTAATATGTACAAATTACGTTACACAAAATGCTGCTCAACCATAATTATGATAAACGAAAAACCCTTAAACCACAAACGATGCCCCTACACACGAGAAAGATGTATATGTTTCTAGCTGCGAGTCGATGCTGGAGGCAGCCAACCCTGCCAAAACAAAAAGTGACAACTTCTGGACCCTAAATAATACTGAGCCACTGGAGCACTCATCTTTTTCACGTATTTTCATTCTCACAAACAAGACCGAAGTAGGTACAAAAGGCTGTAGAATGTGCTTCTTGTCTACGAAGTTTGGCTTTGCAGTTCAGTGGGACTCGGTACACAAAAACCTCAATGTTCTATTGGGTACTTATTTTGAAAGATATAGATGTTCAATTACCAGTTTACACTAGCTCCAACTACTATTGTTTACTGCTGGACTGGAATGGCATAGGTTCTCTTGTAAATGGAAGCCGATACAAAGAAAAAATAATGCATATAATACCTCTGGTAAATATATAGTATATCTCTTGGAAATTCTGTTATATTAACTGTTTTAGCTCCAAATGGAAGTTCTAGAGAAAATTGTTTGTGTCGCAGTTGTTTAATACTAACGTAACTGAATATGAGTAATTCTAACTAACTGATTTTCAAAATTTAAGTAATAGCAATCACTTAGACATGATTCTAACTTCCGATCTACCTGCAAGATTTTGACCACGTTTGATCACGTTTTGTTGTAACCATTTCAAGATGCATTAAGTTGAAAATGTTGTTGTTCAACATATTTCAACGTTTTAAAATGAATACAAAATAGTAAAGTAGAGGTATAAGTGAGTAATAAAAAATAACCTTATATTTTTACTGAACGTCACAAACTCCTGCTGCTGCTGATTACAATGACAGCGAGCAAGAGATGATTTTACTCAATTTCTCAGGATCAAAGAATGAATCCTTGAGTAAATGTAATAAAACACTCAGGCACAACAAATTCCCAATCATACACAATATTTTCTTGTATCTTTCGGAGGAAGAAGGGACAGAAAAGTATGAACCCTTAGTTCATACGTTACACTTCAGTAAAGTGACGAAGGATTATTCTTTGATCTTTGAATACATACATGTTCAGGGATACAAAGGTTTGAGCAATTCTTTACATGCCTAATCCTAATATTGATAACTACGTTGAGCCGCTGCAAGTAGTAATATTTGAAAAATACGTAAAAATTACAGCATAACAGATCTTCAAATTTTTACTTCTTAGATCTTTTTCAAATGCTCTTTTCTTACTTTACCACTCAAGAAAATACCTAAACCATGCTCTAAATATATTATATAACCGGGTGGGTTGACGTACCCTTACAGTATGTAATATGTAAGCCGACAAACCTATTTTCCTGGAACCCTTTCAGCTAAGAAGAAACGTACAGAATTTTCATGATGGCTCCAGTCCACATCACTAAAAATACAATATCATATATCCATGAAAGCCCACGTTATGTTTTAAAAATCTGCTTTACTCTTGTCCATATATATTATCAACCATTTATTTACAGAGACCTCGTCATTTTACTACTAAAAATGTTCTTACATTCCATGATCAAGCTACATTGAAAATTGTCTACTAGTGTACCTTCCTGAAGCACAAATATTTCTTGTAAACCATATTGCGCATTTTAATTTCTAGCCTCCAAAATATAAATTAGACATTTATTACATGTAATTGCATACTTGCTGCTTTTATGATATAATTCATAATCTCACATCAAAAACGAAATCAATGAAACTTTATCTGCATTACCACACTGTAACCCGCTGTCAGCGTTTTCACATTTTATAAATTGTATCCTTATAGACGCTAACCTAAAAACTGAAAAACAAACAAAACAATATTAGCGTGTCGGGACACGCCACAGATTATGCATAATACGTCATTGGAAGGAATAGCGAATCACAAACGAGTAACCTTCAGGTGTTTACTTGGTTTTCATGTTGGTATTTAATTTCAGATAGTCCCTGTCGCAGTTACCATTTGCCATTACGAATATAATATTATTCCTCCATCGTAACATCACGGATCATGGACAAGAAGGATGGGTAAGTCATGTCAATCACCATACATGGTTGACTTTTTATTCATTCAGAAATCAGTATAGGGTATGAATAGGAATAATAAAGTAGTACGTGGAGAATGGAGACATACATATGTATATAGGTAGCTGATAAAAGCTTTAGCACGAGAGAATTTTTTGTTCCATTTTGTGATGACGTGACATGTTGCAAAATAAGATTTGCCATGTATCTGCATAGAGCGCAAAAACGCTGATGGAGAATTATTACGAATGAGTTTATGACAAGGGCAACAGTACCAGACAAAGAGAAGTGTAGGTGTATGGGAATCGAGTTTTTGTATGTGTTTGTACTTCCAGGCAACAGCAGCAGTATACTGTTTTACTGCATTCACAATTAAAGAGAATGGCATTTTTCCCAATTATCCAAATTTTGCATGAAGTACTTCTCACTGTATTGTTTGTTGCTAAAATAGTCGACATATTGCTGAAAAATATTGTAGCAGTCAAATATTTTGCTATGGAGATGGTAGATATCCAACGTTCTAAATGTTTAGGGCAAGTACGCAGACACTATGAAATTATCAGCAGCTTGTATAATACGATGGTTATCTATATTGGGTAGTTTAAAATGTTATTCGCAAAATATTCTGTTGATTGCTGAAGTATTTAAGCCTTTCGTGCGCAAGCCAAACAGCAATCACGTAAACAAGATATAATGTGTATTAGTGGAATTAGTTATAGTTATGATGCGGTAATGCTCTTAAATGCAATTATACCAAAAATTCTACTCAAGTATCAACTCCTGGAATCTACAATATTAATCCTAACCAATTCAAATGATGATGATTTCATCTGATCGTCGGTTCACTTTATTTTTATTTAAAGTTCAAAGAATTTTTATTTCGAACACTTGCCACTTTTGCATTTATATGGACGAAGGTTAAAACGTCTGCTCAAAGTATTTTTTCGTAGTTTATTTTACACTTAACTTAATTAACCAAGCAGACTTTTTAAACCTAAAAGAAATACAACATGTATATTATGTTCTATAGTTTTAAAGTAAAAATGCGTATTCTAACTATTTTGTCGTTCCTAGTTTTCTTACATCTTATGTGAAAGAAATTTCAAATTAATAGTAGTTACCCAAGCCAAATACGTAATGTGAAATGTTAGGTATCATGTTAGAGCTATCAACAAATTAAATTCTTTCCAGAATTATTGCTCTGCAAATGTTCACATATCGAACACAATAATATGCGAATCAAACTGATATGTCTTGGTCGAAAATAAATTACAAAGTTTTTGCTAGGCATTTCAACAATCTATCAAGTAATCTTTGACAAGTCAAGTCAACAAGTGAAACTTCAAAACTTGTACAACCTAGCATAATATATCGATTTAACACACACGTTTTTTAGTTTTGAATGTTTAATTCATATTATATATTTGTCTTTACGTGTAACTCAATAATGGCAAGCAATATAAAATCAATAACTGTCGAATAAGACCTAACCGTATATATCTCTGCATTTTTAATAAAACTTACTACTGAAAAATTCAGTAAAATTTGTACATATAGGTATGCTAGTAATTCCAGTAATGAACAAATGTACAATTAATCAGAATTGTATTGTCCACCTGAGATATATATATTTTCAAATAATTTCATCGAAATATGAAATTACAAAGTCATTTCGGTGTAAAGTTTTACGCGTACGTGTAGACACAGAATCTAAAATTTCAGCGTATATTCAACAGCATATATTCTGATCGACAGGGAGGGACTAATTGTTAAAGGCTGAGATGCCTGCTTCCTTATTTAGTAAAATTTAACCTACTTTGGTACGGGGTTTCAAGCGACAGTCACTGAATGTACAATGTACATAAAACATAATTGTTGACTTCGAAAATATAGTCAATTTAGTAATTGAAAAGTAATAGCAAAAGTAGCAAAGCAAAAGTTTATTTGCTTTTCCTAATACCAACATACTGACCAACTGACCTTCAACAGTTTAATGTATGTGAGCGTATTGTTTTGCGCATTCAGTTTCCATTTGTGTATAGTTATGTTTTTACAATATTACCTTTAAAAGATTTGAATTTAGGCTTTTATAATTTAATTTCTTTTCTTGTATTGAATACGTTGTACATAAACCCGCTCATGTATTGCACACTACCGTAAATAGCGTCATTTCAATTAGTTGTGATAACAATTCTAACCCAACCAAAATTGATTTACACTGTTTCATTTATATCTGATTAGGGAGTAACATTACCTAGAAGCGAGCAAAATTAGAATTTTGTGAATAACAGTCAAGTTTCATGGGCGTCTCTTCGTTATAGACATTAGCATTTATTGAACAACCTTAATCTTTTACATAACCCTGAGCAAACATCAAAGTATAGTTTTTAATGCATCCCAAAGCCATTTAGTGCAATTCCTAAATTCCTAATGAAAGCAACAAAAAATTCCTTTTCTTTAAAGTTTGCAGGAGTAACAAAGCTTAAAAAGATTGAAGAATGATGAATCATCCATTGGTAAACTTTGTTTGGACATAAATAGTTTGTAGTTAGTACTAAATTGTGTGCATGTGAAATGGGAATGATCACTGATGGAAAACAGTTTGATAAAATTATCAGAGCTTCCAGCAGTTATCATGTTCTGCGCATAATATTGTTTTTAAGTGTCGGGCAGACATTCTCTTAGTCACCACACTGCTGTGAATATTTTTGAAAAATCATTGGCTCGCAAAAGTTCAAGAGCTTTATTGCAAAGAAATAGATGAAAGGTTTAGTTGACATCATGTTTAAAAATTGAATACCAATCTAAAGAATGTCGAAATATATGTACGTAAAATATGCATAGGAAGACTTTTTACTTTATCTTCATGTTGTTGCAGTGTACAGGCAACAATGCAATTGGCATAAAAGCCTTGATGATTTACAAGGAAAGAGAGAGGAGAAACTAGTCTGAACTTAGCGTCACTTGCGGTCAAGAGTTGTTTGGAACAGCCTGAAGAAAAGGAACGAGTGATACAAATGATGGGATTCATTCATATCCCATTCATCTTGTGCTGCCTCTTTATTACCACCGTCAACAACAAAATGCGTTAACATAACATCTGCCTTGTACGCATGCGCCGTATACATAATTTACAAACTTTTACACGGGCGAGAATGAAAGCTTTTATGCATTACGAACAAAAAGAAAACTTGTATCGATGCTGAGTCCGAAATGTACGTACACATTCAATAAGCCATCGACCATTCTATTCCATATTTGCTAGTTAAAACAGTGATAAACTAAGCACATATGCGTACGTATCATGTTGATCAACAATTTTAAAAACTTGATGTTTTAGACGAGTGCATTTTCTAACGATTATTTGGAAATAGTAATAGTATGTCCCCAACCCAGGTTTATAAACAAAAACAGCATGTTACATGCCTACACCATACAAGTTCTTTGTTCTTGTGTTACTGGATTTTGTTTCAAACATATACAAAACCTTCAATTTTGAGTATTACTTATTTGACGTTTTTCAAAATTCAAAGTTAATTTTGCTAATGTTAAAATAGTAATGCATGCAATCTTGGATTCCCAGGTTAAATATTATGTTCTAAGCGTTTACAAATTCCCATGTACGTTTTGATTATATGCTTGTAAATATGTTATAAGTTTGATATGTAAAAACTCCAAGTGCAAACAATGATATCGTATGAGTAAGTTAGATTTAGATATAGAATCATTATAACGTATACTGCATAAAATAAGGAAAACCGAACTGAGCATACAAAACGCCATCTCAGACAGAGATTATTTATTTACTATGTCCACCAGTCTACCACCCACATATATATACTTGTTTTTGGTGTTTAACATCAATTTCCTCATATGTCGTTCTTTTTGAGCTGGTGATAACTGATAAGTGCAGGTGAATCTAAGACTTAACTGCTCGTTTTACCCACTAGCTCATTTCATATGATACAAGGAAAAATTACGGACGTACCCTTTTAGTTTTGAAAGAGGGGAAGAAAAAAGTTTTACTATTTGTTTCATTATGCGAGAATCTCACGAATGACAATTACATGTGCTTTCACTCATTCCCTCTATCCTGATCAAGTACTCAATATATACCGTGTACAAAGTATTGTTTTTGTCTATATCTAACATGTTTAATGTTGCTCTTGTCTTGATCAAGTTGGATTGTGATAGTCGTTCTTGGATGAAAGCCACGTGCCAGCAGTCGTAGTCTTCATTGTCTTCCCGCTCCTTCAAGTTTAAGACAAGAATATAACGATGTAAGTGGCTGGTTGGTGTTGTATTACAGAGCTGCTTAACAAATGGTCTATATTTACGCAATGCTCATGTAATGATTGAGAACTAGAACCCTCTTTCTCGGAGAACCCCACTTGACTAGGCACATGCTCGCCGTCCATTTTTCCACAGATGCCAGCAATTTCAGTTAGCGTAGTAGCATGCATACGTGAACAAAGGAAGCAACCCCAGAAAATCATACATTCTTCACCCCTGTACTACCGTGTACATCTGCCTATCGTGATCGTCAGATGCGGCATGCAAACTGCAAACACAGTGCATGAAATTGGCTTTGTCCTGTTAGTTCATGGTTTGGCGATGGTAGTGCTCTGCATTAGATGAACAAACTTGCAATTCAGAAGAATCAACATTTCACAATTATCATATTTAAGCAAAATGAAATGTTCTGTTGAGTTTAATTGAACTTTTACCTTTACCCAAACTAAGGTAAAATAAGTAAAAAGTTACACACGTAATACATATTGCACTACTCCGAATTGTCCGAACTAGGCGTTTATTGTTTCACCCTGAGTCCTATGGAAAACGAGGATGTAAGCTTTGTTAATATCTTTCAGACCGTGACTTGGAAAAATATAAAGCATCAAAGATTTATTCAAGATAATGGGATTTTCTAGCAAAAGCACAAGAACATAAACTTTAGAAATTAACTTTAGCATTTTCATTCATTATTTTGCCACAAAATTGATGACTAAGATAAGGTCATCGCTTCCGTCTCCATCAGCAAGAAAGAAAAGAAGTGCATAATATACATTTTAAACGAGCACAGGTACATTGTTATTGCTCAAAAATGTAAAAACCGTCATGGATAAAAGTATTATATTTTACTTATGCACAAGTAATAAACACATATGGGTTGCTAAAAACTCAACCTATGTTAACATACCTAGTCTTGTAAGAGTTATTCGAATGCTGATAATGAATCTTTATTAATGATTGTATCGTATCTTTATGTAAATTTGTATGCTAAATGAGCATGTACGTTTTGAAAACTTTGCCACTTTGTTAAACATCAATACGGATTTTTGCTAGTCTTTTACTGACATTTATTGTGGCCTGGTTTTCTCAACAAATCTGTTGATTTATCATGTTTAGTTCAATTGGTTTTAGTCATCGAAAAGTTTCATATTCGCTCGCGTGTGGATTTCATACAGAGATACGTTTGAAAGTTTTTCAATAGTTTACAGTGCACCCATTGGTTCATTTTAAATTTTTCCATAACTTTTGGAGATTAAAGTTTGACACCTTTACCTTTACTGTCACAGTCAAAGTATTTATAATTGCAAGTTATATTGTAACCAGAGAAAAGTCCAAAAATCTTAGTCTAAAATATTGCATATCTTTCAACTGCAAGTTGCATTCTCGATCGAAGAAACAAACTTTTTCCTATATAGATCAAGTTTTTCTGAGAATGCCGGTGTAGGTTAAATGAGACATGATTAGCATAAATTATTACCAATGCTCATGACTGCCATCAAAACAGGTCCACATAACCAATATGATTAAACCTATCATGTGTAAACACACTCAAATCATACATTTAACATTGTACTCTTGTCTCGTCTTCATTTATCAATATTTGTCAGTATGATTAAATATACAGAGTGTAGTAGGTACAGATTACTCAATATTATGCATACCAGCAAAGTGCTATATAAATATTTTGCTTATCCTTGCATAATTTCGCAAGCCGTCACGTTGAATGCATGCTTAGATATTTCTACTCCCTTTTCCTTTCATTTATCTTCTTCGCGTGGCTCTCAATGCCAGATCAAAAGAACCCAAAAGATATTTATTTGTTATACATACACCTACAAGTACGAGTTGGCCACTAAGAGCTTCTGTCTCACTACTATTTACTACCAGATTACGTGAGTGCATATGCACAAATCTTGTTTATCCGACTGTCTGATACAACCAATCCATGTTTGCAAATCATACACAAAAATATCATAATATATTTTTACACATGGATATATTATATTTAATTCTTCCAAACACTAAGCAAGTGTAAGGATAAAATACTTAGTTTTTATGTGCATATTTTGTACTTATTTTACTGGGATAAACTGTTTCATAAGCACGTAAGTGGTACATGATGTTTAATGTACGAAACTACTGAAAAGCTACTAATTATATGTACAAAGTAATGGTTGATGTGATGATAATTTTGCAAGAATTTTTTTTACAGCTCAGTACGAAGGTAAGTGCAATGCGCATCATTCTTTTTATGCTTATTAATGCAAAAGAAGAAGCTCCCGATTTTTCCAGCTAATGTCACTTTCGTGTACATTTAAGAATTCTGCATACATCATATTGAACTGAAACACGGAAGTGTTTTAGCATTCATAATTTGACGTGTTATTGAATTATACTTCATATATATCTCGTCGTCCAAGATTCACATTAACAAAGGAAACAAAGACCATACAGTCACATATTTTTGTTCTCATGCTCCTGTTTTAATATTGATTCATGTAATTTTTTAGTGGTTTCCATTGTCAAGATTTGAAATGTTTCTGCTTTGAATTCAGTGATCCCACGAATTATGTTCTCGGCGTTTCCCTGTTTTAGCTAGTAATAGGTTTATAAAATTAATACTTCGGAGTTTCGGACACCAACCTTATTAGTATTTCTTATAGAGTGAGCTGAAGATGAGTGCTGTGGTGAGACAAAAAGAGAAAAATGTTCATATACTTGCTACATAACATGATAATACTCGGAATGTCGGAATGCACACACTGTCTCGTTTTAGTCGTTTTGTATTTATCACATCACAATGTGCCAGTAAAGCAGTTTTAAAATCCTCATCCATAGGTACAAAGAAGGTAGTACACCACAATGATTGTACGAATATAGTAATTTTCAAAAGTTGTCTTTTTCAACTCTCAACTACCATTCCTCCTCTCTCCCTCTCATCTTCCTTTTTTATGATTTTTTTACATTGATCATGATTATCATCATCATAGCACGAAAGCTTATAAGAACTCAGGTGTGTCCGACTAGCGTGGAAGTTTACGGGTTACTTTTGCTTATATTGTGAACATATCCAAATAAATGTTTTGTCGATCTCCCTTGGTGGATCTCTTCTGTGTGTACATTCATGAACATTTAACAGATGGACTGATGTACATGTTAGCATTCGATCCGTGATGTTTTAAACTAAAACACCAGATCATTATAATATTACGATTAGAGCGACCAAAGCAACTTTAGTTTTCTATAATCTAAAAAGTATGCGTTAACCTCCACTGAAATTCAATGTAATAATATGAAAATGCATCAAATCTTAAAACACAAATTTGTATATACGGAGGCTACCAACTGACAGATCAAGATTTACAAAAAAATCTTATATAAAATTGAGTGTATATAACCGTGGACAGAAGAGCAAGAAGCACACGATATTAGACAAGCTGTATCACAATCATCATCATATCACATTGCTCATCATCATTTCTCAGTTTCTTTTCAAAAAGGCAGCAAGTGCATCAACTATCAACAGAGCTCGCATACATAAGACAGAGGTACACGTTTTTATACCTAATATTGTTATTATAGAGTGGTAAGTTATGTTGCTTTTAGAGATACATAATATTAAACTCTGCGGCAGCAACCTGCAGAGATTACCCTCTCCTCTTGGTCTGTTACACGTTTGCTTACTTCAATAAGTGTTTGTTCATCCGTTCACTCGCTTCTATATGCTCATCATATCATTACACGCTGATGTAATGTTGGTGCTGATGATGATGAGGGAGCTCTCGATAACTTTTCATCTAAAAGGTACAAAAACTGTTTTGCCCACAAAAGTTTAACTAAACTAAAGTAAATCTATATAATAAACAGCATCGACGAAGAGGCTCTTTGAAAAAGAAAAGCCGAGGAATGAGCATAGAGCAATGCAACAAACAATAATCTAAAAGAATAAAAAGAGCGATGGAGAGAGAATCGTCTTCCTCTAAAGTGAACGCACTCTACTCTTTTTACAGGTGCTGCTGCTTGTATTGTGCACCATCACCATCATGATCATCACCTTCGTCATCATCATTACTTATTTTTATGCTGCATGAAACTACAAAGCTTGCTCTGCAATATTTGGAAAAAATTGTCTTGTATGCAGACAAAGAGGACGACTATCTGACTATCATGTTCACATTTTTGGAAAGACATATACTTTCGTTTTGGATTTAAGTCCACTAAGCCGCATATTGAATAAATACTAACATCACCTTAGATTCACTGTAAAATGAATAAATTCAATACAACGGTGAAAATATAGGTTTTTTTGTTTCGTATTTTATGGCAAATTATGTATAAGACAATGCAACAAACTAAAAATGTTCAATTTCATTTTGGTCTAAAGGTTCATAAAACATCTTAGTCACAATGAAATGTAGTGGCCTTATGAGTAATGGACGTTGTTTGACTAACCCGGAGACGAAGAGCTGACCGGACAAACCGCGCTTGTAATAAAAAGAAAAAATGCATTGAGGCGTTTTAAGCGAGCAGCACGTCACTTAGCTGCTAGACGCATGGCTAGAGCTAATAAGAACTTTGTAATACTAGCTTTTCGTATTATTAACTCATTGTAATAGTAATAATTGTTATGCTCAATTCTTATAAGCCTGTACATACTTTCAAAACGGCACTCGAACTCACATCTAAGAGCAACGTTGTTTGTGTTGTTATTCCATTACATTAAACGCTAACCTTTGAAATCTAACCAAGCACATTATTCCATATTTATACGTATTTGTGGTGGTGATAATATGTACATAGGTTGAGCACTACAAAAACCAGAAGGTTGTCCAAAAAGGTTTGCTTTTTTTCTCGTTTTGTGCATGGATACTGATGTGAGGTTGAGATACATGTTACATTGCATCAGTCAAGATCATCATCGTCTAGTTGAACTTAAAGGCATATTTCGGCCTAATATGCACTTGTTTATAGGTGTACGATTCGAATTTGAAAGAGTGACGATCTTACTTGAACTGTGTAATGGCTACATGAGTTATAACCTGGCTAAAAGGTTACACTTCAACTAACACATACGTTTCACCAACAATCTTGTGATGAGCTTGAGCCTCCGTTCGTCTGTCTGTTGTTGTATCATCTCGTCTCTAGTTCCCTCCTCGTTTGTTTCTATATCGTCATCAGCAGCAGCATGCATTTATGTGTATGTCAAATTTTCAAATTCACGCAATAGGTAGTGCATGTATGTGTATGGGTAGGTAGATTGGTTCATGGGCAGTTGTCTGGTGAATTCCCAGAGATTGCCTATAATGGGCCATGTTTTGAACTGCTTGCGTATGTGTGTGTGACTACCCGGTGTGGTGCCTGCCGGCAACAAAATCTTCACATAATTGTTGTGAGAAGAGAAGAACCACCGGCTTAATAGAAAAATAATACGGCTAAATAAAATTTGAAGAAAAAGAAGCTCATTTCGACTGGCTTTCTATGCGTGCACACTCCAATACGAATAGTATATTTAATATATGCATCCTGGTATTCCATATGATATATCTTGTAACATTATTGACTTTATTGTTGGCGTATTATCCCAATCATAATGATAATCATGGTCACACCAGTCTACTACCAACTGCTGTCATATCATATAGGTACACCAAAATATTACATTAGGCACTACATATTTTCACCTTTTACATCATCCAACAAAACATTTTTTCTGTTTTCACATTGCACACACACACACAAAAATCTTGCATTGCAACCCTCTTTTCACTTGAAGTACAAATGAGAGTTTTTTCTCTAACACAATGTAATACAATATAAATGACCATACCATACCTACCCACTTTATTCAATAAGATGTACAAAGGTTGAAATGCCTTTTGGTGATATTGGTTAATGTCTGCAACCAAATCTAACAGCTTTAGTGAGCAAACTGGCTGGAGTCTCGCTCATCATTCTTTTGCCCAAGATGGAAATGAGCAAGATGTTTGTATCGGGAGGTAAATCGAACTGTCGTAAATGGTTGAATATATTTTGTGTAGCAACAGGATAGACGCTACAATACATTCCATCGGTGCCATCTCTTGTATCTAAAGCTACGAACCTTGAAAGTGGTGATGATGGAGAGGAGAAAAGGTGTTTGACAAAAAGTATTTATCTTGTTTTTTAATGTTGTCTGCGAAAAATATTAAAGTTTGGGTTTGTCGACAAGTCGAATCAAACAAGTACAGCATCTCAACTGAAGTGATTATCATTATCATCACCAATAACGCATCTTTTATACGTACGTGGAACACTACAGGTGCAAGATCAACTTATACCAAGGTCATAAAGCTCATGTGGTAACAGGCGCTCCATTGACCTGACCACCTGTAAACGTAACCTTTCACTGTCAAAATTCTATATAATTTCTCAGTATGTTACACAAAAAGACAATATTACCGGGAAGCTGTACCTCTTTTCAATTACCTACTCCATTTTTTAAACGTTTCAATCTTCTATTTATAAATTTTCTGTTATCTATGATTTATTAAATGTTATACCCGTTCCCTTCAGGATCATAAAACTTTACAAGAAGTTTATATTAATAATAGCAACGCTATATTTGATCCAGCAAATGTTAATTGGTACAGGCTTTTCTTTTATTCTATTCTATCATTTCCAGAGCACGTTTTAGACAATCCATGATGTATAAAAACACAATATTTTTGTGTTAGCCAATTCAACACGTGCAGCAATATATTTAGAGGGAAAAGGCGATTAATAATAATTTGCGTTATATGCAAAAATTGCCACAATTTCACTCATGGGTACATTCACTGCTGTTTAAAGTCTACCTGAAAAATATAAAATTTCAGATTAATACTATCTGAAAAATGTATATTTAGGATATTTCGCTCAATTTCGCAACTTTTAATAGTCTAGACGCATGCAACTAATCACAAATTTTAACCGATTGGAAAATTATACTACAAGTATATAGCATATTTTTGAATAAGGTGTATCTTTAGGTTGCAGCCAACAAGCTTCATGGTACATATCGAAAATTGTCAGAAAGTACAATATAAAATACTTACATAATACGCTCAAAAATATATCTAGGCTGCTAATGAATTCCAGCATATCATCATCACTTTATTACAGTCATTTTGGAAACCAAACATCTTTCACGGCTTCTTGAAAGATTTGCACATGCAATATGTACACTTGCTATATATTCAAACTTTTATGGCTTGCATACAACTTCACGGTACTTGCCTGCTTCTTGATGGCATTGATGGTTTGATAAAACCGGTATTCACTGTTGGTTAAATATATATAATGTATGATATAATATGGTATTAATAAATGTAATGGTGAGGGTTAGGAATTTATCATTATCATTATATCTACTTGTGAGGTTACTACCTTGTCCACCCCCCTTTTTCCGAAAGAATAGTTCTTACAGAGAAATAAATGTTTTACAAGATCAGAATAGATTTATATTGCATTTCACCTGATGATTTTTACATTTACAATGTTAAAATTATTAAAATGCTAAACTATAAAAAATTAAATCTTATGAACTTTTTCTTTGTGCACGCATTGTATTGATGGTGGATGTTGCTTGTTGCTTCCAGCAATGCACCCTAATTGAATATTGCAATGCATTATTGTTCAGTTGAGTAAAGTCAAATTTCGATGAAGTTTGACTTTATCACTTTGCGCTTAAATCTAAAAACTAACATAAGCAGTAATAAACGAAGTAAAAAAGTTAAACCCAGTGAAGAAATGCACAACTATTCCTTGTGTAGTTGCTGCAATATGTTTTTGTGATAACGACGATTAAAGTGTGTCTCTATCAGTGGCTTTGCCAGGATTATATAGCTTGTAGTTTATATATCTACTATAAGTTGTAACCCGTCGTAACACGGAGCAAGTCACAAGTTTTAACTGCGAAAGTCTTTCTAGAACCACACAGCAACAAGATGGTAGATTCGAACAAATATTTCTCAAAGATCTTCATCAAACGAGTGTTCCAGTGAAAAAGATCACGTACAAAGCCCTTTTCATCAACTGCATAAACCTCTCTCTGGTGAGATATTAAGCATACGCGAGAATTGGGAGAGTCAATATAATCGTCATATTCATATCATCCTCATCTTAAAATGAAAAAAGAGTTTGATGTTGATGGTGATGCAGATATGATGATCTTTTTGATGATCCGGATTAGCTGCCTCTTTTTCAACGAGCGCTTTATCGTAAGCACACAAAAACAACTAGTTGAAATAAGTCGAGTACACTTCTGCTAAATAAATTAGTTTAAATCTCATTCTGCTTAGTGAATTTCTGCTGCCTCACTCGCTCGCTTTTACCTTCATCTTTTCTTCTTTATTTCTATTTACATGACTGATATACGGACAAGTATTGATATATAGTAGAAACGACGACGATAATAAGAATAAAGTGATACCCAGTGTACGCCTCTCTGTCTTTCTCCGAATAAATGAGCAATGTATTTTTTGGAGTTCTACTCATTTCCCCAAACAGTACCTATTTATTCTTGATATCTTGGTATACTCTGCATATTGCAAAAGGCATATCGACTGGCGCTATGCCTTTTGAAGCACGTAATATTTTTAGTGTGAACAAAAATACATGAGCGCTGGTTGGGTGTGTGGAATGGGAATTGTATGTAGTTGTTAGAAGAGGAGACGAAAAATTGGCTTCTGACTGAAATCTGACTAATTTAACTGAGGGAAAAAGTTTTGACGGCGACGACGACGCTGGTAAAGTGAATAAGTGACGACTATGATGCATGAACATGATATTATGATTCCAAAACGATGATGATCTTGTTGATGTTGATGAGCCTGATGCAATCTGCCAGTTTTATATATAACAGTTGTCTAAAAGCTTCTGGTGATACGATGATAAACGGAAAAATAGCACTTAAAACCATGTATAGCACAAAGAGGAAAACGATTTTACATATCTATTTTCCCATTTGTACTCCTTGTATAACTAGGAAATATATATAGAACATCTAGGAGAAAATTATTATATGAAAGGTAAAAATACCTACTGTTTGCAACAGTCGCATATATTTAATATTCGCAATGTCTTTGAACGTAGTTTTCATTTTTCGGATGCACTTGTGTTTGTTTGTGATTTCATTTCGAATTCTTAAATTTCTGGCAAGCCACACGAAGAATAAAATTCCGAGTATATTGAAAAAATATAAAGACAACATGTGAATATGCATATCATCCATTATGTTAATCCATAAGTCATATCATCAACATCAGCGCCAGACAAGCAAGATATGTACATTGCATTTTTCTCTCCAAGATGTAAAAAAGCAGTTGAAAGATGTATTTCGTATTCAAAGCGATATAAGAATCTCAGTTCCTCTCATACACACATCTTGGCACATTTTTGTTTCTTTTGAGTAAACAGAAGCGTGCACACGTCTGCTGCCATGAGATGTAACGAAACGTTATACTAATGAATATGTTTTACACAGAAAATCTAATTTTGTTTTACGTGCTAGAATTTGTAGATTAGGTATCATCCAAAAGTCACTTCTAACAATTCGGTGCTCTTCATCATCGTGTAGCCAACTACGCCTTAAATAGTGCTACACTGCAGCAGTCACCCGACAGACAGTTCAGTCAATATAAATAAAAAGTTATAACAACAAAATAAGAGAGCAAAACGACAGTGAGCAGGCGGACCATCGAAATCCAAGTTAACCGTTCGTTCAGTGATGATGATGGTGTTTACTGCTCCTTTTGAATCTACGCTTATGGTAAGCATACTACTCTGACTCTGATTTTAAAACACTTCTTATTTCTTCTGATGATGTAAAACGGTAGGGAATATCTATTTTTGTCATTGAAAAATGTGTGTGCATCAAAACAGCAACACTTGAGCGAGACAGATATTTTGCAGACAAAATAGTACATAGCAACTCTGCTTCTGCTTAACTGACAGAAGAAACGATCTTTTTACTCCCTCCCGTTTGTTTAAAAGGAAGAAGAAAGAAGTTAAAAGAGTAAAAGTGTGAAGAAACTCAGTGATACTAGTTCTCTCAGAGAGAGCACTGTTGGTAAGTAATGATATCCGGTTCCCTTTTTATTCCTGTTTTTCGAAACCTTCATCTTGTGATCTTTTCTTAAAGACATAAATAAGCTGCGCATCCATCCCAGCTACATTGATGCAAGCTGCGGAAAGGAAGCAATGATATTTTAGTATGTCGGAGAAAGAGAGAAAGAAAACCTCACATGAACTGTGCGCTGCTGTTTTTTTGACTTTTGAATTGGGAGAATCATGTCTTTGCAACCAAAGCTTGACTTGGCCTTGTCTCCGACAAAACATGCCGATATTCTACTTAGAAAACGTCACATATACATCAGGTTTTTGTCTTGTGTTACCCTATAGCTCCTAATTTATGTACAGTAAATTTTTCAATCACTTAAAAACTTAATAAAAGCTTATGTGACTTTGTACAAACAAAAATCAGAACTATATACAGGACAATGCATGACTTTTATGAAGTATATAAGGATGCAAGTCTTAAAATACTTTGTTTGCAGCAGTTTGTAAAATCATCTCAGCAAACAATCTATGCACATATCAATAACTTTTCCACATAATATGCTCCTCATGTCGTAGAAGGATTGGTATAAAGCTTTATCTGTAGTGTGGTATACATGCGTATGCGAGAGTATTTGTAAAATGTATAGTGCAAACATTCAATCGACACTTTAAAAAAGGCTAAATCTAAAAAATGAGCGACTCGTGCTGCAACCAGTGATTGCAAGTAACGTCTAAATTTTTTGTGTTGCCTACTTATTGCTTGGAAAGATTTTTATGTAAATTCATGTCTTTAACCACAAAAAGCAAGACAAATTCCTGCATTTAGAAAACTTGAAATACTACAAGAACTCTGTCGTCTGGTTTTACTGGATGTGTTCAGAAATAGACTAAATTCTGAAACAAAACAGAAGCAGAAAATGCCGATTTAAAATAGGTAGAGTATTTTGGATGCCATGAATAAACCCGCTAAACGCATACAAGCTAATGTAGTTTTGCTTGCACGCTTAATACGGTTTCACTATTTATAGGTTACTCTATTACAAATATGCATTTGAAAATTCTTGGATAACAATAAACTGAGGGGGTTAGATGAGTAAAAATTCCATCGAAAATTTGTTTCTGGTTGAACGTAAATTGTTTTTAACAGTGCGGCTTTTAACAGTTTCAGTAGGACTTAATGATACGAACATTCAGGCAAATATCAGAGCTGACAGACACACGTTCCACCGAAAATATCTCTTTTTCCTATTTTGGTTTAAGGTTGTGATATCCTTGATGCCTGATCAATTCGTTGATGAAGATTCATAGTCATAACTTGTGTAAAATCTTACACTGCATTCTAATTTCTATGAATGGCTAGGTATAGTTACACTAACTTTTCAAATATTATGATACCAAGTTGTTGATTTAATGGAATTGAAATAAATTCAATGTTCTGCGAATACAATAGTAACAGGTTGATACATTAAGCTGTCGTGCTTTTGCAAATAGCTGGAATTTTACAAAAACAAAGAGCACATTTTGGGAAAAAGAGAAACCCGTCATGCTTAAAACAATCATATATATTACATTATTAATATTATAGATCGTATAATGTGATTCACATCCATTTTAATGGTTTTCTACATGAGCAGATGAATTTTTGAAGAGAATATTAGCGCTTGTATGTGACAACTTTACACAATGAATTCCATGTTCTGTATTTGAATGGAGGTGGATAATCATCACTAAACTTGTAAATCTGTCTTCTTAAATGTGATCTTTCCAGAACCGCGTTGTCACTCAAGCAATGAATGATGCTATAATGCACGTATGCACAACTTTATACATATAAAGATGAGAAACAGATCACAGGATACAAGTGCACCATTCAGTTTTACGTGGCGTTATTTCATGCATCATAAAACGATAAGCAAGTGTGAAAGGGCTATTTAGCATGGGATTTTGTCGAAAGCGTATTTATATGGTCTGTGAATAGGAAAGCTGGGTTAATGAATGGGCTTGTTGAGAGGTGTTTACTCTGGTTATGCCTAGGTCAAAAAGGAAGATAAACATAAAGGGAGTTATTGTGGCAATTGAGAATTCAATAAACACTATCCGTCCAAATAGCAGACGTGTACACAGCGCTTTATTTGCTTAACTTTATTAGCCCCATAGTATGGCTAATACATATTTTCAAAGCTTTTCCCAAGAACCGGACAACAGTAGCATTTTTAATAAAGAAGTAGTTGTAGTATCACTTGCATGGATCAAGCTTGAAGGACAGATGACACAGCACAGCTTCGGAAAGATGGTGGAAGACGGTTTTTTGGCTGTGCTGGAATAATTTATGATCCATTCATCTCATGTCAATAATCCTTAATATTTTAACTCTGAACGATTTAATTACCCATTTTAACAGTACATACAACGTGTACTTGAAGGTATGTATTGTCACGTAGCATTAGAAACTGAAAATGAACTTGAGCAACAAAACAGTGAATGCTAAATATCGACCGACTTTTGTTTTGAACATTTGACTTACTATAAATACTTTTGTTTCTCTTCTTGAAATCACCAATAAAACTAGTTTGTTAATACATAAACATTAAGAATTTCCCATATAAATATAATTATTAATTACAATTCAAAATATGTTCGTAAATGGATTTAATAATGACTATATCTAGTAAAACACAAATTGATATACATTACGCATTACAAGGAAAATGGTGCGAAATTTCGCCCATCAAAAGGTACTTTTAACGCAAATGTACGTAGACTATTTTGGATTTATCTTTGATAAATATATTATTGTTGAATGCCCTCATCATGAAACAAGAACAACAATCCTATGTTGATAATGCATTTCCTTACAAGCCAGTAATCACTCATGTAGAATTCACCTGTACATGCAATTTGCTACTCAATATTCATCCATTTTAAAGCTTTCATTTAACTTTTTAAACTATTTACTAACGACGAGTATCAGCATTGCAACACCAGCAGGCCTAGACACGGATACAGCACGACGCAACGACCGAACGGACCAGCAGTAAGCGCACGGGTGGACGGATTATCTTTTTCGTTTCTTTTGCATGTTTTTTTTCTCCCTTCTAATTCTCGTGGTGTGATGGTGAGCGAGTGCATTATCCTTCTTGATCTTGCGAGTATCTCATACTAGACATAACTACCGCAATACTACATATTATTATGTTTCATTTTTGTGAGCTTTTCTCCTTAGCCCGGTTTATTCATTTTGTGATTATTATCGTCGATTTTTGCAATACTGTTACATTTTGAAAAGCACAAAAAGGTTTCTTTCGCCAGAGGCATTTCTACCTACTTATTCTTTGCTGATATTATTTGCGTATGTATTTTCTATTAAAATTTAGTTGGTGGATTCATTGTATTTTTCACATCACGATATTTATTCCTCATATAATCACATAATAGTATTCATTCTACTTCTACTGCTGCTGCCCATGATTGCTGTAGTACATTGTAAAATACATGTAATGTCTCCCCTTCTTCATTTAACTATGATTATTATGCTATGTTGTCATTATTTCGGGTAGTTGTAGTCAGTCTTTTCTTGTTGTCAAAAATAAACTTGTTCACAAGTTTTGCAAATTTTGGGTGTTTACCACCGCATTAAGATATCTACATCCTGCCTACAGCCTTCTACCTTTGCCATGCTTAATGTACAATACACCTTTTTGATTTTTATATGCCTGTCGACTTTCGACTTCCTGGTATTCACAGTTCGGCTTTTACACGGCAATCGAAAAATTCCTTTGTGTGCATGTATAAACTTTTTGCATTTTTAGACTCTTGTGGTTGTACTTTTTGACGATGCTTCAACGATGATGACGAGCATTCTTTAATAATCTATATGGCATGATATGGTCGACTATGCATACACATGTAATAATAAAACATTTCGACTTCTCGAGAAGGACGCTCGAAAGATGTGTAGCGGAATCGGCACATTAGGTGATGATGATGATGGGGCAAATGATACGGATGGATACGACGATGAACTATTCCCTGAATTCTTGCGTAAACCCTTTTTTGTAAAAGTTAAAGAATATAAAACTATGAAGTTTATACATACAGGCTTGTACTCTCTTAGTATTACTCAACTTGATGATCGTGATGATGATCATGATATTATGATGATTCAGTTTTTTCTGTTTGCTTCCTCCTTTGTTGATGCTTCTTCTAGTGTGCAGTTGTTGTTGATGTGTTTGTTTCATGATGAAACATGATGGCTCCTTTCCGTGGTGGCTCTCTCCACTAAATAACATCTACTTGAGGCGTCTCACGAAAGGGGCAAAACAATTGTGCGACAGCGCACTAAAATGACAAGACAATAATCTTGTGTATCCCCTTTTTAACAGTACCAAGCATCTAATCTCCACACGACGCAACAAAGGTTGTACTGTAGCACAAATCAACATTTTATCTGTCATCCATTAGTCAAATATTCATTTTTTGTTCATATACTTTATATACACATCTAATGGACTGAATTGCTGATGATGATTGTATATTTGTATTGTATGTTTTTATTTAGATATTTGTTGCATATAGATCTCCCTATCCAAATCCGACATCAATCTAGTGATCTCATTGAGCTTCTGTTGTATATATATACATACTCAAAGTTATTACTCTCATATTTTAGATCTATAATATGTGAAAGAGAAATTGTCTGGTATCTAGATTTTTCTCATGAAAAATGTTATTATTGACATATATGTGATGTTCCCATGAAGTTTGGAGCATTATTGCGTTGCTTTTTACATCTAGTCCATTTGCCCCTCTATAAATTCTGCTGCTATAACAATTGGGAAAGAGGGATACCCCTGACTATTGTCAACGTGGGTTAGCAATGGGATCCTGGGTACATTGTTGTTTCCACTAACATTTTTAATAATTCGTTTCGTTTTTTCGACCCCTCATCGGTTCGTCTGTCTGATTCGTCATCAAATATGTGGTATATTACTCACTATTATGCCTTCGTACCAAGAGAATGATGACAAACCGAATAGGCCGAATAGGGGTTACAAAGGACAGCATATAAATCTCACGCATGCAAACGACCAAGAATCAAATCATGAGAGTGTCCAACCTCTGTTTTTATTTCTAACTCATCGTTTTTGTACACGTTAGATACAAGTTGGTCAGGTTCTATCCAGGGGAAGACAAAATCGATTTAAAGTGGTTACTGTGCCACGTGATCTCAGTAGCTTCTGTCATTTTCCTGAATCTTCACAGTCAGAAAATTTATTCGGAGGAAAACGGGTGGACCCTGGTTAATCCATGACAACAAGCCCAAGCCATTTTTATGTAGAAACTCTTATTGTTGGTACAAGGGTTTTTTCGTTATCCCTTCGGACATGTGGAACTGGATTATCATTATTTTCCCCTTGAATATCTCCCTACAGGTACATCTCTTCTCCCTTTACATTTCTAGTTTCCCACACATATTATTTACAATACTAAATGTATTTAATGAGACGAATCATGTGTTGGTATAATTCCTCCCTTGGACAATGAAACTTGCTATAGATTGATCATTCAACATGTTCATACCAAACATTGCCACCAAACTTTTTCCTTTCAATTCATGAAAATCAAAACGTCGAAAAATTATTCATTGTATGTATATAAAATATGTATAAAATATCCCTCACTTAGGACCTGTAACTTAGGCAATATAAAATGCGCAGAAGCAAGAACCTTGTTGCTGTATGTATTTTTAAGCAGCAACATCAAAAATGTTCAACTCGTTTGTCCTTGCTTGAAACCATGTAAAGTACTAAACTTAAATACAGGGAATCCCATAACACATCACTAATAGCACTGGTGACTGGCGAAAAGAAAAAAATTTAAAAATTGAAGCCGTTGTATTAACCCCTTCACTTTGCTTTTGTCACACGGATATTTAATATCAACAATAATAATAATAACAGTACCCACATTATTCGTTTTGTCTGCGATTATTCTTCCTCCTTAGCTAGCTTCTAGTTATCTACGTAGCACCTAACTAACAGTGTTTAATCCAACAACAGAGCATTAGGGAAGCTTTTATTCCCCCAGCAAAAGCAGTCAAGTATACAATGTAAAAGCCAAGGCTTATTATTAAGGCAAAGTGAATACTTTCGCATATATATTTCTTTCCCCTCATTGTATCTGCTTATTCTTCTATGTTCATACATGTATCTGCAAATGTTACCACCAAAAGAGAAAATGAACTTGCCGGCCGGCGAATTGAAAAATGCAACGAAAGTATATCTAATCTAAAAACATTACAAGAATTACATAATATCAGAATAAAAGGGACTATTTTTTGAGTGATTACTTATTTTAAAATATTAATTTTTGATTGCACTTGCCATTTTCTGATTTAAATCTTTCATGGCATCCACCTATATCTTTCAGTTATTAAATAAAACAACATATTACTTAATATTACATGATGTGTGATAGTGTGATAGCAAAGTGAGGAAAAAGAAAACAAAGAAAGCATTTTTGTGTACTTATATATGCACACTACTCAACCAGAACCAGATTATAAAAATGCACATAATTAACATGTGTTTTCGTTAGTTAGTTCTTCAAGTAAAAAAATAAAATGTTTTTATCCATAAAGGTTTTTTATCCACAAAACACGATCCTACAATCAAACGTCAAAATTAATACTATGTAGACAATATATGAACCAAATTGTATTTGGCTCAATTTGGCTAAAAGGAATTATATAATTTGCTCACTTTTAAGAGTGCTCCATGCACAACTATATTTTCTCACAGTATTATTTGACGGGTCTATATATAGCAGTAAAAGAATTCTGTGCAAGTGTAGTGTACATGAGCAATGGGCAATTCAGAAATAAGTTTTGATAACAATAAGATTTACAAAATGTTTTTATGAATTTATTGTGAAAGTAGTCGCTGTTGTCTACCCATAACACACATACTTGTGCTTGTGGGACTGGTTGTTAAAAGGTAAAGATACCCGTGCAGTGTCCCACCACTGCATATTACTAAAATTAAATATGCACCAGCCTGGCAGTTTGACGCTCATGCTATTGACTAGTGACATTTCTGAAAAGACTCACTTAGACTTATATATCTTGCTAGATGCGTAACCAAAATACAAACATTAGATACTGAAGTTGTATAATAATCCGCCGAAATACATTTCAACCCCATGCGTTACAAACAACTACATTAAATGTTTCGTGCTCCTACTATGGTTTTTACTTCCTATATATAAATAGGATACTTTTTTATTTAGTGAGATATTATACGACTGTGCTTGCTCATAAGTGTATTGATGGGCTTTGTCCAAATGTAGGTAACTCAAACTCGCATGGATTTTTGCTTTTCGTTCAACTAGAAAAGGGAGAGGAAAAAGATAGACATGTTGTCCTTTTTCGTTTTCTCATTTGTACTGCTCCCCATACACAATACATTGTCAGTTAGTCACTCACCCAATCTATCTAGATCTCAGTTGAAATATACACACGTCCACAAATATCAATAAGAGCACATGCACCACTTCTAATATACCTTTAACGGGATATATTTGGAGGTGATGGTGTGGTGAGTGAGTGCAATACTTTACTTACTTACTAGTACCTTATTTACTACTAATAATAGTGATAATGTGTATATAAGCGTATTCATTTTGAGAGCATTGAAGGAGGCAAACTGTGAAGTGGAGAAGTGAATATATTGTTATGCGTCCATCTATCTTGCACACAAATCCATCGATTTTTCTTCTCTGAAATGGAAGCCGTCCTTTTCTCTCTCTCTATTCTTGCTTTTAGATACGACTCAACATTTTTCATGGCTTATACTCCTTAGCCACAAAAGTACCATGTGCGGTAATAAACTAACTAATCGAGATATTACGTTCCACCAACTCTTAAAGTTGTAGATGTCATGGTACTTATATAGGAAGTTTGCCGATCATCCTAGATATAATATTCGTCACGTTTTGTTAGTAGATCCTTTCTGGATTAATGTATTTGTATTCATCCCTGTCCATTCTCAATGCAATATGTGTTTTTCTTCTATGGGTTATGCGTATATTGTTTATCACGCATTTATATCTACCTATTTCCACGGAGCTTCAAGCAGAAGAATACATAAATAGACTATGGAGTTTACTATTATGATTTTTATGGGGTTTGGGGCTTTCTATATATAATATTTTATAGAATCAGCTTAACCCCACAATCCACAATCTACCGGCTCAAGTTACTTAATAACAACGCGTGAGCAAGTGACTAGATTTTAGTTTGGACAAAAATACATCATTCCAAATTGAAGCTGCCTACATTAATATACTCTTGATATAACGCGACCAAAAGAATGATATTATGATGCGAGCTTGCTACTTTAAAATTTCAACGAATTGAAATTATATTTAGGACTGTCAAAACTCAAAACTTCTTACATCTTATAAATATATTTTGAAGGTAACAACTGAGAGTGTGCAAGCCTTCATCCCAAAATGCATACCAATTAAGTAGCTGCTTTGATTTTTATAATGATATATACTGTTTTATACCCGGAGAGCATGTTTGCTGGCCATTTATAAAACCCCGACGAGTGCTTCGAAGCGATAAATATAAATCAAAAAGCATCTAATACTACTGAATGGATTTTTAAAAAAATACATGAAGGCTGTCGATAAAATTACCAAAAAGATGCACACCTACGTATATTCAGCCTAGCATAGCGTCCAGCCGCAGTATTCAATTTGGTTAAGCGGCCTGGAGCAAGTAGTTACACTTGTAACCTTTATATGCTCGATATCTCAAAATGAGATATGAACGCGACACGGTATGCCGATGTTGGTTTGATATTGTAACCTCATTGTTGGACATACCGACGCAGGTGCTAGAAGGCAACTAAAACTTTTTGGACAAAGTTATAATATGCAGGGTTTCCTTAGTTATCATAGAAAATATATTTTAAATGCAGAAACCTCTTTGCCACAATGATCACTAGTTATTTTCGTTCTGAGGTGTAATGTGCCCTTTTACTCACTGTGCTCACTGTTTTTCCAGTTTTATTTTAGTCAAAGAAATGAAAACATGTATGTAGAAAAACCCTGCTGTTTAGCCAACTTCAGGTAGAAGGTGAAGAGAGATGCAAAGATAAAACGCTAGTCAAACTCATCCTTTTTTCGTATTCGCTTTATCTTGGTAAGCTGGTCATTCACTGCCTAAACTTTGAACAGTGAAGAGAGGGGCTAGCAATGAGCAGAAAAAAGTGGCTCAGCAAATTTGATGTTCTTCCCATTTCTTACTTCTTTCAGAGAAAATCTCGATTATCTCACTCCATGTTTTGGGATTGGGGAAGGGGTCATTTTCTACATAGGTATTAGAAAGACAGAGGCATGTAAAGTGGTAAATTAATATTGTGTAAACGATTCTTACAGAAAGCAAATTGACTGGTCCAGCGGAATGCTACATGCGTTACAACCTAGCCTAAACGACAGAAAGCAAGTTGCAATAAAAAATATAATCATCATTGTATTATGATATTTTTATAATAACGATAATGTAAGTAATATGTACGTGAGTGTAAGTAAATATGGTGGAGTTTGGAACTGATACGCATCATCGTCATCATCAGCATGATCACCATCATCATCAGCATAGCATGTTATTATTAAGCGTGGTTGAGGAGGTGTAGGTTTACACCACCACACCGCTGTTGTTGCCAATAAAGCCTTATCCATTATCATCACCATCCTTGCTATGCATACTTGATGCCTTATGCATTATGCATTTTACCTTATAAGATTTCTCCCCTTTAACTTATTCGTTTACTAAATAGGCTAATAATGGTAACAATAATTGAATGGAAGTAAGAAAAGATGGCATGATATTATGATATTGTAATTTCTTTTTATTCAATAATATGTAATATATCTTCTACTTCTTTTGTACACATACAAAGAACTTATTGTGCTGCTTTAATGGCTAGAAAATGTTGGACCAAATTAAAATATTTCACAAGACCACGAGCAAAAATATACTGGGTATATTAATTCCCTGAGCAAGCCCAGTATACTATAGATCAGATCCAAAGCGTAATCAAAATCAATGAATCAAAACTTTCAAACGAGTATTAAAGAGACATCTTTTTTATCATTGTGATGTACATGTTCGAACTCTTGATAGCATTATAAAAAATTAAAACATTGTGACTTACCTGTTAAAAGAGTAAAATATTCCATATAAAAAATCCGGCATTTTTCTGTCCACACAAGCTATTCATATTGTAAAAAATGAAACGTTTCTTAAATTTTATCGAATAAAGTTTTTACTTGTTCACAAACTATAACAGTTGAGTTATGAAGCCGATGAGAGTTAATAATTGCTTGTGATAATGCGATGATAGTGATCCCATTAATTATTTTATACGTGACACTGTACTGCTTGTTGATTCATGATCATATATCATGGAAGTAGCAATGCCAGAGCGAGCATGAGAGAGGGAGAGAGTCGTACGCTGACGCATAGTCTTTGTTCGTCTCACGTGGTAAAAACAGCGACGCTACCTTTTTGAATTAGCTACCAAAAGCAATCATTCATTCAGAAAGATTCACAACCTTTGGCAATGTAGCTGCGGGGTGCTAATCGACTCAGCTGTTCCGTTACCGTAGTCGTTGATTGGTACGCACTTTTTCACAAACGGGAATATATTGTATATAGAACAGCGTAACAATGATACACAAAGGTTTTTTTATTTATGCGTCTTTTCGAAGCGTCGTTTTTTAAGTATTGGCACGCGTCGTGCAAAAATATGTACCATGAATGCGTTTAATGTGCTGAATTTTTTAAGGCCGTGCGCATTGAAAACAATTATAATTAAAATGTTAATGCATTAATACACATTAGTCGGCTAGGTCAGTTATTTTTTGTCTTGCTCTGCTTTTGCACATACTGCTACATAATAATACTTATTGTATATTCTGGATGCGCTGACTTAAAATCATAAAGTTCATTGAAAAGACTCTGGTGGTGAAAGTACATAAAGTAGCCTATTTGCTTACATAGGTACACACATCTGAACCAAGAAGGTATATATCTTAGTTCTCCAAGATTGTGTACACACGTGTAACGAGCACACAAGTGTCCAAAGAGTTGTGTTTATCGAAACAAACAAGACCGGCTTTTAGCCTGTCAACAAGAAGAAAAAGGAAAAGTCCTTGAGTAAACCTTGTCATAAATCATATGCACACACAAGTACTTTGAAGGATGAAGTGTTGTATATTGTGTTGATGAGGTTGAGGAACAGAAGAGAATAGTCAGCTTAGACATTATCGCCTTTTCCTCAGCTGTGTCCAGCAGGTGTGAATAAATCCTGAAATCCTGTTATGAAGAACATGTCAAGTAAATATTATCTTGTGGTCCACGATAACTTTGTTCAATAACGTTTAAACACATAGCATATTGATGCAGGCAGGCATCAACAAGTTCAAGTGTGTACTTTGTGTCGCATGCATTTACACATGTATACTTTCTAATCTAATTCAGTACACAAGCCACCAGGTTAAAGTTCATTTACATAAATCAACTGTGGACGTGCTGTCGCTTACACTTTGACACATTGTAATAGATATAGCTAATTTTAACAAATCTCCAAAGTTTTGAAGGGAATGCAAAGAGTATTACAGGATCCAAGTTTTGAGAAAGGTTAAGTCATCATAAGTACAAGCAACACCAAAAAGCACAGCAAGGATGAATGGCTTGTTGATATCAATTACAACAGCATCCTATAGCATAGCAACTTTGTCACTTTTATGTGCCACTTGTAAGAGATCGACTATTTTATATGTAGACGTATCCCCGTGCGTAGTAGTACAGATTTCCACTTTAAGTATTTAAACTGCTAATTACATCATATAAAGAGAGGCAATGTTTGGAGTAGTGGCTATTTGTTTAGACCTAGGTAAGTGTTCTCCACAAAAGATCTTGACGATCTCTCCAGCGTACTGTTGATGTAGATAAATATTTGGTGATGGCAGTTGTATAAGTAGAATGGTGAAACAGCACAATTTTCTCTGTCTACTGCAGCAACATACGCACTTGCAAACTTGTGCAAATAATAACGCATGACCCAGTTATCTTTGTTTTGAACGTAACGAGACACAGATCACCTTTGTTTATTTTTCAAAGTTATTCAAGTTGATGTAGCTTTGTAATATTTTTGCACTAAACGAATACTTTTGCATGCTCATACAAACACAATGAAGGTAACAAATTACAAAGTTGTCGTATGTCACGCTTTATTTTCAATTAAATTTGAAATGTACATAAGACCACCGTTATGTTGATGTCAGCACATTGCAACTGTCAACTGACCATGTAACATTCAACCAACAAACAAAAATTATCTTTGCATAACGTTTGATGTGCTAGTGTTTTAAACAAGTCCATTTAGTGCAGATACATTAACAAAGTTATTGTATCACGTTACTGTGTATCATAATAGTATGCTTGTTTGTTGTTGATTTCTTTTGACATTTGAGTTTACACATGGGCAAAGCTAGAAAGCACGACGCTTGGCTCTCACAGAGCAAACCAGCAAAAACCTCTCTCGACAGCAACAAATGCTCGACTGAGCTGAGGGAAGGCGAGATGAAGGCAGTTAAATTTCATCAAGTTACACCAAAACGGGTGCAAAGCTAAAGCAAGCAGAGCAACTCATACAAGCAGGCAGGCGAGCAGCAGACGAAAAGAAGAGTAAAAATGTTGAGTGGGGAGAGCTATCAAGCAAAGGAACGAACGAGAGGTATAACAAAAGGAAATAGAAGCTATACATACTTATTATGCTGTTACGTTCGAATTATACTTATAGTTAGCAAGTTAAGCCGACATCGACATCCACATCACCTTTTCTTTCTCTCTCCATCACACAAAAAAGTATGTGTATAATCATGACACATGGAACTGAGACCAGCTTCCATATAGGTATATAAAGTTAGCATCCATTCCTCCGTCGTAAACTACTAAACTAAACCTTTTTCCCGAAAAACCAAAGCGAAGTGGCAAAGTAATGTCATGCATAGAGCATAACAGAGTAGGCAAACTCCTTTTCATCCATCCAGCAACATCATCAAACTTGCTCTCCGTATAAAATGTAGTAATGGCCCTTGTTGTAGATGTGGCAGTCGTTCATATCCTGCTTTTAACCATATTGGGATTCTTGGACTATACGCGCTACTTGAGTGAGATATACAAGTATAGCGTCGCCCCATGTATTATACATTTACATTTTACTACTATCATCATCATCGTCGTCACCACCGCACACACACAATAGTATTATAATAATAAATGTATGTATCAACATTCATCTCTCGCTTAAGTACATAAGTAAGTAAAGCAAGTCGGAGTTTTCGACTGACTGAGCACAAAGTTGACTACATATTGGCTCATGAAACATTGGATATAAATGTTTTCATATAGAAGCAAAAAGGTATGCGAAGCTCGTTTCGGTGCGGTGTCGTCGTCGTGTGTGTGTATGGATATTCAGATAGAGAATAAAAAAAAATTGTGAATAGGCATATATGCTAGAGGGTGTCATCCACCACATATATCAGATTCCCCCAAAACAAAAATGTGTTGTTGTGATATACTCAACAACACATGTTTATACCTCCTTGGTAGAGTGACTACACATGTATGTTTAACTAGGGTGAACATCGCATATCAATATACGGATAAAATTATAGAATGCAGTGCACATTATCCCTTTATTCCCCGAATGCCTTTCTATACGACCAGCAACAAGAAAATGTGCAGTAGTAAGTAATACTGTATAGAAAAATGGCAATTGTATTTGATAATGATAGTGTTACAGTGCGGTGTGTGCGGTGGTGTGGTAATAGAAGACGTTGTAGTCGCAAATGTACATAAATATCCTTATTTCTGTTGCGTGCTATTAGTACGCTAAGTTTGTTGTGTATATGTTTCATACACTTTTACCACTTTTTTTCTTTCTCTCTTCAGCGTACTACAAAAAGTAACAACAGAAGTGGAGGGAGGTAAACCAACAAAAAAGCATTCGTAATAATATGAATATAAGGTTGGTCGTTTTCTTTGGCTGAGTAGTAGTATTAAGGGCAATGTGTGTTTATATACGAATACGTAAAATGTAGTTGGATAAAAGACCAGAAAAAGAAAGGAGAGAGAGAGAGAGGCGATATCTCTTTTTTCAACTGTCTTTTATATTCATACATAATAAAACCATCGCTGTCAGTGGTATAAATACTCCTGCATATATGCTTATATGGGCAGTTGTAATAGTTATTTGAATATTAGAGGGAAAAGTTGAAAGAAGAAGAATGCTTGAAAGAGTTTATGAGTTGAGTGTGCCTACCAAGCCTTGTACCTTTTTGCTGTGTATATGGTTTCAGTTAATAAAAGAGATAGGAGGAGAGCGTGAACCAGAAGTAGAATAATGCCATAGTCGGTCAAATATCCTAACAGGCATCACATCAAGAGCTAAGAGAACAAGTATTCAGCTGGCAAACATATTATAGGGTACGTGTGTGTGTTATTGTA
Source organism: Entomobrya proxima (assembly GCA_029691765.1). NCBI lineage: Eukaryota > Metazoa > Arthropoda > Collembola > Entomobryomorpha > Entomobryidae > Entomobrya > Entomobrya proxima. The sequence continues at coordinate 15,432,237 of CM056168.1, forward strand.
AGTTTTATAGGAAAAAGGAAAGAAAAAGAGGCAGAGGCATTGAGTGAGTGGAGTGAGCTCTGAAAAGTTAAGTATGACCCATAGAGCTTCTCTCTGTCTCTCTCTCCGACTGCTTTTGCTACTATTGGAGTTACTAGCTGTTGGCCAAGAAGGAATAAGAGTAGCTTGATAGTGGTATTATTATTACACATATAATAAGTAAAGAAATGAGGGAGAGAGAGATCCCAGAAAATGTTTTACTTATAACAATATTACAACAAAAACGGGCGAGCATGAGCATGGCAATATTTTCGTGAAGTATAAAGGAGGAAAAAGGACTTTTCCCATATCATTACTATTGCCACCACCACTGCTCACTAGTCACTAAAGTTATATAGGAAAAGTGCAAACTTGGGTTGTAGACACAGATAACATGCATAATACAAAACATTTTCTTTGAGTTTTTCGAGTATCAGAAGTAAAGCAGCAGCAGAGCAGCCCAAGCCGTGTGTCTGCCTCCGTCCTCGGTCGCTGGAGGTTTGGTTGACTCTCTGTGAGTGAGGGAGAGAGTTCGCTTTCCTGGGCTTCTTGCTAACTTTGCTTTCTTGCTTGTTGTCAGTATGAATGTACGGGTGTTCATGTGAACATTGCTCCGGCTTTGGTGATGTGATGGCTTTACAGATATTCGACAACGACGGGAGCCAAACACTACTTCTTTACTTTTTTTCTCTCTCTCACGATGTTTCAAGTATGAGTTTTTTGTAGTGGCGAATACCCAAAGGATATATGTATGTACATATGTCAGCTTTTATGAATGTACGCAGACACTCACACACAACACAAGGTTATGTACGAGGGTAAAGACTGACGTTTTTCTATATCATCATCGTCATCATCACCGTCGTCATCATGTTAAAACACATCGAGAAAAGCTTCGTATACAAATGTATAAACACGGTGTTATATCGTTTAGTTTTCAACTTTTGTAGAAGCAGAACCTGCAGTAGGAGACTAGGAGAGGGAAACGCAGAAGAGGTGATAGTGGGCAATGAGCCCTGGTTTCCTTTAGTTTTGTGGAGAGAGAACTATATGCCTTCCTGTTTTTATACGAGTGCACCACGAATGCCTCTTGGTTTTATACTCTTGTTAACATTTATCTCTATCCGTGTGCTTGCTTACACGGTTGCACGTAGTATTAAGGCTGGTAGCAGCAGCACCACCTTTACCACTGATATTATGATTGTATTACGATACGTGCATGTGTGCACGTACAAATGTTTCTATAAAATTCTTCTCTATATGCTTACTTAATGCGTCTACTAACAAGTTCATATCAAAGTGTATAGTTTTCTGAAAAGGAATTCCCCTTTTTTCCCTTGCGAACACACACTAAATCTACAAGCGAAAGACAAGAAAGCGTTCCCTCTTATAGAGTGCATGTAACATTCATGTGACCGAATAGGTAATAGGTGAGTGTGAAAACCGAAAAGTACATATTTAGGTATATACGCATAGTAAAAAATGGATAGATATATATGGCAATTATTTATCGCTCTATAAGAGAAAAAAGACGCACACAGCGAGAACCGTTTCATTGCTTGACGTTTTTATATAGAAAATCCTTCTATAAACTTACAAGCGAAGTACACCGCCGCCACCACACCACACATCACCACGGTCGACGACTACGATTCTTCCGTCCAATATCCCTAAAAAGGTTGATACATGTTAATATCTAAGTACATAAATATATGTTTAACGCTACGCTACACCATAAAATATCTCTAAGTATATACATTAAGTACATACATGCTTTTATTATTGTATACAAACGAGAGGATGGAATCTGAGGGAAACGAGAGAAAAAAGTGACTGCTTCTGTTGCTCTTTGTATTAAATAAATCTATGTAAGTTGCTGGTGCATAGTTATAAGAGCAGAACAATGTACTTGGTTATAAGTTATAGAAATGTGTATCCCATCGAAATTGGTGTGTGTGTGAACACATTCTGCTTTACTTTTTTGGGATGATGACGATCATGATGATATGCTCTACTAGACTTGCATCTTTCTTTCTTTCTTTCTCTCTCTCTCTCTCAACTAACTCTATCTACTTTACTTTTTGGGGGAACCCAAAGCTAAGCACCATCACTTGGCTTGAATGATATTACTATTATATAAGGTTTCTTGCTTCCTCACTTGTTCCCTTCCAGAGAACATAATGCGTTTTTCTCTTTCAGTTTTATTCTTTCCTAGTTTACATATTATCTGATCTGTATAATATGCATGTGTGCATTGTAGAGGTGCCTTTTTTACACTCCATATTATACACTTATCGTCACACGTGCGTTTATCGTATTCCTTGAAAACATTATACGAATGCTATGAGCAACCCATACGAAAAAGGTTATATTTATTCGTAAAAAGATCCACTCTCAGTCATTTTATACACATAGACATAGCTTTGGCCACATGTTTATATATTGTAGGTAGATGAAGGCAACAGAAAGAGAAAAATAGAAGCTTAAAATCCCGCATCTCAAAATGATCCATTTTATAGATGAGAGTTTTGGAGAACTGGTGAGGCACCCTAAAGGGATGTCAGCAAGTACATACAGTACAAAGTGAGGATATTATGATCGTATGAACTTTTCCATTCCTGTCGTTCTAAGGTAGAATAAGCTATACGACTATATGCAACCATACAACCTACTAAAAAGTTTCTGCTATACAAGCCATTCCTTTCGAATATTCGAATCTTTCTTTCTCTTTGTCTCCCCAGCTCCTGCTGCTTTTGTGGCTGTACTTCTTTCGTTTGCCTACTATGGAAAGTATAAAATGATTTTGTTGCTTTTACATACCAGTGATTTTACAGATAGTGCCGACTTTCAGGGTAAATTTTTTTTCAGTTTTATTCGTTCTATATATGTACTACCATATATGTGCATAATATTATGCAAACTGCAACATCGGTAATACGTACAATCCTGTTGGTCCGCCACCGCTAAAATCAAGTATAAATGGGTAAATATTTTAGCAGCAACAGTAAGTAACAAAAGTAGAAAATTGTATCATATCCAATATATTGTTCTCATAATGCCCCGAAAAGCTCTTGAACATATAATATATACTGCTTTATCGAAATGTTTATTCACTATTATTTGTCTGTAAATGCGAACGTTTCAAAAAGTACAAAAGTTCATAAATAGTAATACTGCAGCTTGATTATCATCAATAATGGCTCACCTACGTCTTTATAATATAATATATTTATTTATATGCATTGTATAATATTCAAAATGATTTTTGTATATGTTATGTTTATAAACATGATTATCGCACACATGCACATTCAAGAGAACACAACGGACTTAGCGACCAAAACATTAAACACTTTTTCCCTGTTACATATTGCATTATCCATATTACTAGAACACTGAATCTGCTATTACACCACCTCCATCACCAAGACGAGCTAGAGGCCGACCGACACACACCAAGCAAACTGTTTCTCGAAAAGCAAAGTGGGAGCGTGAACAAGCAGGGAGGAACAAAAAGAGAAGTAAGTGAGCTAGCAAAAACCATTCTTGTAATGAAAAAGCGGAGAAAGAGAGAGAGCAAACAGAAACGTGGAAATATTAAGGAACTTACACCATTATGTTTCTCCCTCTCTTACTTCTTAGGTTGCTTACAGATGTGGTGGTAGAAGTGGTATAGTTGCTGGAACTGTCTGCGGTACGCATTCCTACTACACGTTCCATTAAGGAAAGAGTGGCTCGCGGAACAGCATATACCCTTTTCATTCGGCAAAATTTGGTCACACAACGTCTTTCACCATATTACTTGCATTCTTTTGATATTATTGTCACAATCATTGAAAGTGTGTCTACAGTTTACATAGCAAAAGTGTGATAATATTATTGTACATCCATATAACATGACAAGCTATAAAGGCTTTATACGAAACAGAGTTACATATTTTCCACCGCATTTATAATGTAATAGATATAAAAGCATTGTGCATATAATAATAAAATATAAATCCTTATGAATTCGGCAGGAAGAGCTCCCTGCTTGTTTTTCCACTTTTGTTCTTATGCTCAGTTTCTCATCCCTTCGATATTAGACTATACAAAGAACTTAAATGTGATGCAAAACATGTTATATATAGAACCTATATCCAAAATATTATATATTAATATTGCGGTAAACTTTGATATAGTGTGCTTATGTTTTCTAAGATCAAGCCCATAGCGTCCACAGGAATCGTTTATATCATTGTGTTTGTCTCTTTTTTCATCTATTGTGTTTTGGAACCCAAAACAATTCTTGATGTCATGATGCGTATACTTTAAGCATAGCAAAAACCTTGTCCTTTCTCGAATGGAGTTTTTCTGATCTCTTACTGAGTAAACATACTCACAAACATCATGGAGGAGTGAAATGCAGTGTTACCATGATGAGGAGATGATACAAATATACTTTATTATTGTTACGCGCTTATAGGCATTATAGCTTAGCTTATAATAAGTCTGTTTAGTATAGAAAAGAGGGAGAGCTGTGAATGTAATGATGAAAAAGGAGCACCATAGACAACTAGCAGTTCCTACTTATTGTGTTATGAGAACTGTTTTCTGCTGTTATTCAGAATCTTGCTCTTTGTTGATGATGATTTCTGTCGTAGGTACTACTGCTCTTTGTTTGCTCGTTTCCCATATATTTTCCATCTTTTTTATCACTATAAGGGACAGAATTGTATAAGAACTAAAGTATTCTTCAGCTATTCCACTACGTACTTACATAAATGCCTTTTATACACTTTGACCGAGCTTTAGTTTGAATATCATCAAAGATGATACCACGTCAATACAAATACTAGAGCCCCTACTACTTGGCCTACTGCATGTACAGAAAGCAGAAAGCATACTAAAAGTAAACAAAGTGGCTTATGTGCGCTGAGCTGCTGGACCGAAAGTCTCAGTCTCTCCAAGTCGCGATTTTCTCTCTGCATGGTCTATTCATTCATTCTCTCAGTCCCAGTAAGCTGCTACTTTTGTAATCCATTCTCCCATCAAGTCAGTTATCGAGCAGGTTTCTATGGCTTGGTAAGGTCTTTTTTGTTGCTTTTTCTGCAGTTCGAGCTTGGCACCAAGCAACTTCATAGAACATTGCAACCTTGCATTAGATACACAAATGTACTTGCTTTTCCTAGTTCTCCTTTCATTGCCGGTGCTTGCTGGCTGACGCTCGCTTTCTCTCTCACTTTCACTACTGTTGCCTTACTTACATCTTTACTCCTTCACACACTCTTGCTCTCTATAGTTCGAGTTTTTTCTCTTTTCAGTTCAGGAATGTCGGTTGCTTGGTTCTCTATGGAATATCGTCTATGGCTGCAGTAGTAGTATTTTATACGACAATAGTTTTTGCTAGTATGACAGCCAACGAAGAACTTGTCTATGTGAGCGAAATATGATGCTTTTTCACTTTTTCCAACTGATACTTTTTCCGTTCATCCGCTGAATAAACCACTCGCGATCTCTAGAAAGCACAAGCTATTATAAATGAGAAAGTACGTTTCTAGATGTTTTTGTGCAATACAAGCAAAGTCAGCATTGTTTACCGAAAATTTTCATACAGCTCGTCGAGAGCAACAATAATTTATTGCATATTATGCATAGCTTATTCAGGAAACTTCCAAGCCTTCCCAGAAGCGACAAAGCGACGATACTGTATAGTGCACTATATAGTACACCTAATACTTCTAAAACATTGAATATATAATACAAAGTTCAAAGTTTAAACTGTTACTTGTCACGTTACATGCTTGATGACTTGCGAATATATTTGTTCGTGTTATTTACTTCTATTTTTTGCCTTAATATCATTTAACTATGTACAAAACAATGTTCATCAAATACATCAAAAGTTGTGGAGTAAAACCATCTTTTGGATTTTGAAAGAACATTTAGATAGTAGGATTAAGATGGTAAAAATTGGTTTATAGTCATCCCATTGTTCTATTTTTGGGTCGGTCAACGAGCAGGCGACCAATGAGCGCCTGTCCTTTTGGATAGTTTCGTCTACCTTTGAATTTATGTATTTAGCAAGGTGTTAGAAAATTGACACCCAACACTAGAGGAATATTTTGAATAAGATAGTTGCCTTTTAATACAAGTAATTTTTTACATGAGTCTAGAGCCAGTCTGTAGCTAACTGATATAATATTTGTAATTTGTTCATCATACACATTACTAATATAACTGACAAATTTTTAGTACCTTACAATCTTACAAATAATAAGGTATAATTTACAAATAAATCGGTTAGCTGTAAACTGACATCATCGCTTTCTGTAAAAAATAGGAATGCTTTCGCTACTTTGCTACATGTAGGCACGTTGCCTGCTTTTTTATCATCGTGTTGTGTCACTCATTGTTTGTACATTGAAACATTTATACTTTGTTTGTGGAACCAATTATCTCTATTTATTTAAATTATTAGCTGTTTAGATATATCATTATATGTAGCATTTTTGTTTTGAAATAAATCCTGAAATATGTGACCATAGCAATGGCTATTGTAACCATAGCTAGTTTGTTACATAAAACAACACCTAATGCTGACATTAACTGTAAACTTTCAATTGTCTAACTAAAGTCAGCTATTAGATTTTAGGTTTCCAATAGGCTTTGTATGAAATACACGACTGTTAAGCATCATAATTAGGTCATTGAAAGGTCTGCGATTTTACATGATAATAAATGATACCTCTTTGATAAATCAAATTAAATCCTAAGCTCTTGCTCGTGATTTGTGTTATTATTGATGTGAGTGACTTTGTACACAGTAAATCCGCTTTATGCTGATGAGCATGGAACCCGCTTACAGAAGTATGCTATTGCATAAATTCTGATCAAATTTGCAAGTATACTCACATAGTGACGGAAAAGACAGTTCCGACAGATCAGAATCAGTCAATAACGTTCGCCATCTGCTTAGGTTAATAAATACATTTTAAATATGTTAGCAAGTACATAAGTTTTATTCAACAAATAAGGTAATATGAAGAATGTCCAAAAGGATTTTAACAAAAAGAATCGAAAGAAGTCTAATGGAAAAAAAGAAAACTATAAATACAAGAAAACTAGTGGGAAGTTGGAAGCTGTAATGTAACGACAGTGCTTGTTGTCGCAAAGCAAAATCACTTTGGAAAATATACATTATTTGCACCACCGCCACTACGATGGTCTACATAAGAGTAATAGCATAACCTTGTATTGATTACATTTTCTTTTATTTCCGTGAAAAGAAGTTTACTGAAATGTGGAGAAAATAGTAGTGCCTACCCCCACACGTTTTCTGTGTTCACTCACACAATCCATAAGAAAAAGAATGGTCTTGCAATATACCAGGGGCAAACTTTTATATTCTCCCAGAGTGCCTTTTCTTTGTCATCTTGGCGTGTGTAAACGTAGGTATAAGCTGTAATAATATGTATAGGGACAACATGAATACAATACCTTTTTCTCTCCAGCAGAGCAGACAGAGATGGAATGAAGAAATTGGAAGAAAAAAACTTTTTCTGTGTGCGCCACTTTTCCTGCTGTTGCCACTACGAGTTTTACTACTTTTCTTCAACGATGACGAGAAAAAGCTTATATTATAAAGCCAAATAGGGTGTAAGTGGATACATGTATAAACACAAATACGATATCAAATATATATAACATCAAGTAAGTGAGTGTAGAGCAGAAAAACACAGTTTCTGTGGCGGGTTCTGGAATATAAATACGTTTTATGTAATCTTGAGTTTCTCCAGAAACTGCTTGGAGAGATAGAAAGATTGTAAAAGCTTGGTGGTCGCATCATGCTGGCAGTCGTTTGGCGAATGTGGATGGGTTTAGATCAGTAGCATGTTTTTGTACTACTGCAACTCAAACGAGGGAAAGGAGGATAGCAGATATGGTTGCACAGTTATAGCACTCAATAACGCACTTCTTCAAAAGTCCAAAACAAAGATATACACTATTTCTCTCTTGAATACATTCAAAACAAATGTTTTTTTCTTCTTTTTATTCGGCTGCGACGTTGAATGCATTTACCGTGAGACTACGATGCAGCACTTTACAACTTAGTCGAAGATATTATGTCATACCATTGTTAATGCTACACTATGCTTTGCATAGTATGCAATGAAGAAGAAAAACTAAAAATCTTTGTGGTCAACCCTAATACTTTACACAAAATATAACATAATTTAATATAAAGCAATCCACAGATGTATATATGAAAGTATTCCTATATATAACTTTAGTCTGTGTATTTATAAACTAGGTAAAAGCCAGCTCGTATTATAGAATTCCTGGGTAAAGTCACAAGAACGTAGGATCAACAATGTATGGTTCATGCAAGCCAATGTGTGCCCAATTTTCATCACAAAGGTTGCGATAGGAAACTGAAAATTTGTATTAAAGATGACATTGACCTGCGCTGTTACTATGTAAAAAATTTTAAATACGCCTAGCAAAAGCTGAGACTTTGTATGGATAGATCAAAAGACATGCAAACACATTGATTGATTACAAATTACAACAATTATTACCTCAGAACCGAAACTCGTCAGGGATATAACAAAAAAAAAAAATTATTAGAGCCCTGGTCTTGAAACGCGATTGTCTGAATATTTTTTGTATTTTAGTGTAACAGTGTATTGTTTTGTTTAAGTGACATTCTAAACTTTGTTACATTATGTTTTCTAACCAATGGCCTTAACTTTATTCCCAACTGGTCCAACTTAAATTTTTGAGTTACCACTGGTGCTGCTTTTGATTTCCTCGGATGATATCAATTTGCTCGTTAATTACATATTTATGCCATAACCCTTTCACCTTCACCTTTTGAACAAGCAAAATAAAATTAATAAAAACATATATATTCGTCCCCGGGTTGATTCTGCATTCAATTCAACCAAGCATTATCCCAGATCCCACTTTCGTGGAGCAACAAGGCCAGATCGTAATACGTAGCTTTTCCAGAGAATATTTGCTTGCGTCAAATGTATACCACACGCAAAGTCCTTAGGCAAGAGATTCTCAGCACAAAATATTTAATCGGTTACAGCGAAACAAAGAAAGCTCAAGTTTTCATTTGCTTATTTGTGCATTTTTGGATTCCTACCTAGAAATTCCCATCTGTATTATATGAACGAAGCAAGCAGCAATTCAATCATTTTATTTTAAGTCAGGATACTGTGATCGTTGGGGGGAATCTGCACCTTCACATTGCTGAACTCCAGCTGGAAACGAGCAGCTTGAAGCATGACATTGCATATATATGTATGCTCTTTACGGTGAGTGTAATACATCGCTTTCTCCACCAAATAACATAGTGAAAAGGCCAACTGGCAAGTCAAGCTAGGCTTAAGAGCAAGTAAAGTCATGTGCTACTTACATAAATCTCTTATAGTTCACAGTATGCAGCATCATGAGACCCAGCAACCTTGATCCACCAATCTTTCACTTTGCTTTTACCCGAAAATAGAGATTTCTCCCTTCGCCCCATGAAAGCCAAGAATAGAATCTCCAGCTTGATAACAACAACAACAGCATTATCACTCTTACTAGCATGCAGCAACACACTGCATGCTTCCTGTAGCTTGCATCACAGATACGTAAAATCCTTATAGCAAATTTAGTCCACAAAGGAAACGACTCTTCTCGGCGGCATCTACTTCCTTGCAGTGAAGAAGCACATGTCAATGCTACGCCACTGGCTACAAGATAAAGCCACGAAGCAAGGAATTCCAAACAAGATCTTTCCTTGAAGTTTGAACAAAGCCAACCATCTAGCAGATGAAGAGCGGAACAACTCTTCAACTATTGCCTTTTCCATTCATCCTAAGTAAGTGAGCACAGTCCTCGTTCCCAAAAGTAGCAAACATGAGCTTGCTGGTTTTTGATCCAACAACTTATAGCTAAACTTTGCTCTCCTTTGTCTACAAAACTAGGTACCTATATATGAATAATGTATTTAGAAGCTTATAGGTATATATTTACTTGTTGTAGATGAGTTTTATACATTATTATGACAATATATGTTGCATGATTTTAGCATATAACTGGTGAGTATTTCCTTTTATTTTTCCGAAACTCTACAAAGAAGGGAAGTACATAACATCTCGATACGCTTCTGGCATTGCATTCTTTTACTTTGTTACCACTCATGGAGAAAGTCAAGAGTGTATGTGGAAAGGGACAAGATATAAACTACTGGAAGATAAATGTATGAAATGTAAGTATGTACACAGTAGACACCTTGAGTGCTCAGATTATATAGGCGTACATATTTGTAAGTACATGTTCGTATAAGTTCCTATTTAGTATTTACATACATAGAAAATACTTTCGATCATCCACACTCCACTATGCCACAATCATTTACGAGGCACGGGCTTCCCCAGGACGCAATTCTGCAACTCTCCAGGACGCAGATTTCTTCTTTTAAAATGGACTTTTCAGAGCAGCTGATGAAAAATACTCAATTTGATTGTGCAAGCTACGAAACAAGTTAACATACTTAGTTGATAATATCTTATTATAACGTAAAATGTAAACCACGCAAGAGCATCTATGCACCTGTTGATGCGACAGATCATCGCGATATTCAGATGCAGTTCTCACAAAACGGGTGTCATAGAAGAAGTTGTAATGTGATCGAGTACTGTAATTAACAGACCTTTGATCGTTCCCCAATGGCAATACATTTTTTTGGAATTGCATCATGATATGTATTCTATATTTCTATTAACAGATGGTAATGTTTTGGGGGTCGTACTGCTACTTCGCTGGATGCTCATAATTGCATGTTACGGGAATGCATATACATTTGCATTGCACAGATGGGTTATAATTCTGATGACTGAATGTGTACTTTTTTTTACCAAACAATGATTCGATTAATATTTGCCAATTTCCGAGAATCAAACTCGGAACAATGAGCCTCAGCAAATACCGTTAACCATTGGGCTATGCCGGCTGCCAATTGACCCTTAATACCCCTCAGAAAAGCAGTTGGGATACAAAATATTATTTTGGAGGATAATGTAGTCTGATAGGATGTTTTTTCACAGTACGAATCTTTTTAATGACGCCAAAAAATTTCCTTGTTTTTTTTCTATTTTTCAAAGACGTTTAAGTCAACGTCAACAATGAGTGTCCTGGCAAAAGATTTACTCACTCGAGGCCGTTAGTATAAACGATTTAGCCTACAGAGATTGAATATTATATAATATCAGAGTTGTGTCCTGTAGAGTGTGGAAGTTGGTACTGGAGCCTCTAAAAATCTGGCATAACACACATTGTGCAAAAGACATGTGTACTTAAAACTCCAAGTGGCCCATTCCTTTATCACCCCTTTTGAATAAACTGTGTAACCAAATGTAGTTGTAGTTTAAACTTTACATTCTGTGTACATGTTTATATGGAAACATACTTCCAGTTAAACTCGCTTATGATTCTAACATTATCAAGTGAAAACTCTTGACTTTCCCCATGAACCACAGATTCGATTCCTCGAAAACACCGGTCTATCAACAATCCTTAGTTGTATTCATATATGCATAGATATAAATGCTGTATTGCTGTTCAGAGTACTTACTCTCTTTAGTCTTACGTATGAGCTTACACACACAAATATATTCGGGCGTCTCGAAGATTCTATGAACATGGAAAACGAAAGCTGTTGGCTGCCTCAGCATTTCTAGGAAATTTTATTATGGTCAAACTATAAGCATAGAGAAATGCTTACACATTCGAAGTGAGAAACAACTTACATACATACCGGTAAAATGTGAACACGAGCGGCTTTCACTCTCTAGCTTTCTCTCTTTTCCTTCACTTTGCTTTTCGTCTTGTTCTATCTCATTTCTCCTTTTCGGCCTTCTACAAAAGAGGAAGATAGTCTATCTACAAAGTTATGGTTGTAACTCTACAGAATACATACATGCTCATCCTCTTCTTCCCTGAATCACTTTTTGCTACTCATACAAACACTAAGCGTTTCTAGTGAAGCTCTACTTCACATCGAATTATATCCCTTTTACCAGGACAGGGCAAGTGTACGATTTTAGTATACCCTTTACTACCGTTGGCAATGTTCAGCTATGCATTATAAGAATTCTATTCAGTAACAATAATAATAGTTTTTGAGAATGTTATATTACAAACAGTTGAGGGAGAGATGGGTTGCTCGGTAACTTCTGCTACAACTTTATCTCGGTGAACTAGTACTGCACTAGCCCCAGAACCTTTCTTTCTTGTTGGTTTCTTGTGCATTATAATATCTGTCTATTATCATCATCCTTTTACTTCCTTCCTTTCTTTGTCCATTTTGCTTGAGACTTTCACTCTTCTTTTTTACGCTTTTATAGCTTTGTCAGTAGTTTGCTAATTGTCTGTTAATAAAGTATGTTGAAGTTGAATTTGTCTTGTGTCGTCATTCTAGTAGTAGCGCATTAGGTTGTAGCGTAGCATCTTGTTCTGAGCTTCGATCAAGTGGTCCTTCGAACTAAAACTGAATCAACACCGTGGAACAGTTTACTTTAAAAAATAAAAAAATGTCACCTACAACCAAAACAGTGGCTGCTGCGGGAGTGACATGGGATGAAACGCTGGAAAGGAGGGCAAATGCTAGGGTTGCATTTGGAGAAGGGGAGGTTCATCAGGAAAACTTGGGGATCGCAGTTGTGTGCTCATCAGGAGCAGCTGAAGGATCCGTTTGTGCCAGTCGACTGATGTCCTTAGGGTCTCCACCGAGCAAGGCGGATGCCTCCAGAAAAAGACTTTCACCAAAACCAAGATCAAGATTACGAATTTTATTGGAGGAAGAAGAAAAATTAGTAGGTTTTAGAGAGCAACAACTACAGGCAGAATCTGAGCTTCTTGCGAACCGACGGCGAATCCTTGAGCTCGAGTTGCAGGTCCTAAAAGAAAAGCTGAAGAAAAATGATAAAGATTCGAAGAAAAGTGTTGGTCTACCAGGGCCCGGAAAACCTCCACTTAAGAAGAAGAAAGTCAGCTGGTCTCTGAATCTCGTCGAGTACCGAGAAGAAGTGTTGGAGTCCGAGGGACTCCAAGGTCGGGAGGATTCGTCCCGAAGTTTCAGTAAAGTAGAGGAGACATCGTTGAGTGAAGAATGCATTTCCAATGTCATGATGCCGAAGAATGAAGTTGAAGCGGATGAGCAACGAATGATCGCTGAGGTCTCGGAGGAGCCTGTCAACGGTCAGGAATCGCCGAGTACCGCGCTACTTGTTGAGTGGGAGCTTCAGTCGCACTTGGAGTTCTCCATGGTAGTGCCATGTGAGTGCAATGCTGTGATTGCAGTGGACGTGGGGAAGCTGCAACAAATTGAGGTCTCGGAGGAGCCTGTCGACGGTCAGGAACCGCCGAGTACCGTGCTACCTGTTTCGTGGGAACTTCAGTCGCACTTGGAGTTCTCCACGGTAGTGCAATGTGAGTGCAACGCAGTGGATTTGCAGAAGATACAAAATATTGAAGATGGTCTACAAAATGTGGATCATGGAAGTACACTGGTGAAGACTGATCTGGATGCTGACAAGGAAGACTTACTCCTGTGGATGAATGAAGAGTCGTCAGTAGCTGTGTGTGTGAGCCGAAGTCCAGTGACGTCGAGAGGTCAAAGTGTATTCAAAGAAGTGAGCAAAGGACAGGAAAAGTGGAAGGTGTCACGTTTCCTGTGGAGGAGGGAACACCGGAGATCAGTTCCGGTAGTAAGTACTAAGAGGTTCTGTGGATTAAGAGAGGATGTTTTGATCAAGAAGAACGGAAGTGAATGGTGCAGGAGACGAACTTGGTTGTACCTGCAGAGGACAGTTGTGGTGGACGACCGTGCTGGAGTGTGGAACGCTGGGACTGTGGATGGACCAGAGAGACGATCAACGTGTCAAAAAGTAAACCACCGGAAGGCGAGAAGGCTCAAGGTGTGGGATCAACTGAGGATTGCTGGTGTGTTTACGTGGGCTGTGGTTCTGGAAACACTTGGGAACTTAGGATTACCAGGAAAGAATATTAGTGGTGATTCTAGCTACCAGAATCACGGGAAGGGGTATGTTGGGGCCTACGGAGCTGTACTGGGCACCTGGAATGATGTGGTGGGTGCTTTTTCTCTGGGACGGGTCTGTTGTAGTATGTACGGGTCGGGTAATCTATTGTTGTAGTGAAATGATTGTAGAATGATATTGTAAATGCATTTATTTACTTAAATACGAATTAACAGAGTAAATGCATATGCTAGTGTTGTAGTGTATAAGAGGTCTGGGATTAATAATAATTTTGGGAAGAGCCTACTGTTGTAGTTTGGGGTATTTGAGACTACTGTTCTGAGGTTGTTTGGGAACGTTACGTTCACGTGCAGTAATTTGATGCCTACATACACATAGGCTATATGAACTAATGGTCTAATAACATCTCCCAACCAAGATGATGACTCCCAAGAAGAAAAGATGATGGCAATGATGATAGTATGTGCTTCTCCCATCATAGCACAAAACTACTACCTCTGTCAATGATGTTGTTGCCTTTGGCCGCCACCTCAATTCCTCTTTTTATACTTTTCTTCTGCCTAACTTTCCTCGCTCAGTCGCGCTTCTGACAGTGGTGTTTCTATTATTATCTTTTTGACTCAGGAAGTTGCATCTAGATGAAAACGGGTGAGAGTCATTCTATGAGAGTGAGGGAAATCTTTGTTGTTTGCTTAAGATGGGTTAGAAGGGAGAGAATGAAAAAGAGAAAGTTACACTTTTTTGTTTTTTTCCAAACAAGTGCCACATGATATAAAATGCAATCATAGTTATTTAACGAACGAAGACGTATTTCCTATTCTAGAGTTGTGATCATGGATAAGTTCCTTTAAATAGGTATTTAAATAGCTTTTTTACCCATTCTCATGTTCGGGATGCTGAGTGGCACGATTTCATTTCATTCACATTTACACTGTGAGAGTAAATGCAAATCACTCAAATGTTACCAATTCAGTTATTTATTTTTATGTAAAGATCCCAATAATGCTTCACAAAGGTTCATTTTAATTGCGTTTTTTTGACATCACCATAAGCAAAGTCACATTGTCGTACTGTAGAAAGATTTTCAATTTCATTTTTTTCTGTACAAACCGAGTTAGAAGAAACTCCATGTCATAATGAATGCTGACAACTTTTAAGTAAACATACTATACTTTGAAACTTTTAAGACAAATATTAAATTCTTTACTCGTTCATCCTTATTTCGCTGAGAATGAAACTATTATATTTTTCCTTCATGTCATAATGGCGAGCAGTGTAGGACCCTAGCGCCACTTCCATTTGTTTGGTTTTTCATACGCAACAAATGTGACACTGTTTCCAACTGGACATGTTTTCCGACAAAATACATTTCCTCATATAAAAGATTACAGCAGCTAAGTTTTATTTATTGCCTTTAATCCAAATGCAATTTTTTTATTTACACTAATTTGATTGGCAAGTCGTAGAAGCCAGAGAGAATAACTAGCTAGGATAACTAGTGTAAAACTCTTTTGTAACATTATGTTTCTCAAAGGACCTCTAAGAAAGGATGCTAGCCGGAGAAAAGAAAGTGATCAGGATTATGATATTTCACAATTTTCTCATAATCTAGGTTTGCAATATAAATTGTGAGATTTGCTTCATAAAATTGTAATACAAGAGAAAATTATTTAGACATGATCGGAACCAGATGTGTTTTGCAAAAATTTATTTGCAACATTTTGTAAAACAAAATTGTGCAAATTTCTAAATATTTAATCAGAACATTCAAATCTGAATAAGTAAAATAACACAATTAACATACATAATACATGAAGTTTCAAAAAGGAAAAAAGAGATATTGTAGAACTTGCCCAGTGAAAAAGTGTCATTTTTGAGGTGGAAAAATTTGTAATGGAAATGGAGGTTAAATGGAGAAACGTTATATATCCACGACTTTGACAGTTTTACAGCATGCCAAGCCAACAAGGTGGTGGTGAAAACGAGACCATATTGTAATAAATTCTCAAGCATTAAACAATCCAAATATGTGTTTCCTATTTATATCGTGGCATTTTGTATAGGTATTCTATTCCTCGCTGATGTCTACTTATTATTCAAACCTTTATGTATTGCGGTTGTTACATAAAGCCTACCCAAACTCGCTCATACTATGTACTTTTGTATTTACTTTACCATTCTTTTGCCTGCTTACATTTACTGGGGTTTCTGCAAAACAAATACCTGAACAAAGTCGACGTTAGAGAAAGCTAAACGATACCAGAAAAGAGAGACACTAAATACTCAAATGATATTGTGTGTCGTGAAATGTCACAAACATGGCTCTGAGATTATTCCATGTTTGTAGGGCAGCGTTGTTTTAGTTTGGTGGGTATAAGTCAAATCAAGATTAATTGAATCGGTAGCACATTCCAGATGAGGGGAACATTTTAACTAACAACATTTGGATTTGTTTATTCCCCGAGCCAATTTGCTGAAATATTTTTCATGCATATTTATTCTATATAGATACTTTGGTACTTGTGTTTTTGTTTGTACCTTCCTGATGTGTGTTATAAGCGTAGGTCATCATGGTCTTTTATAATAATGTCATGCATAGATACATACATTTTTCATGACAAAAGTTATACTTTCTAATTCTAATTTACACATGAAAATTAATCACTGAATTCTACACCCAGAACCTTATTAGCTCGATTCGTGTTAACTTGATTTGAAATCGCTCATGGCTTGTGTTTTAGTGTTGAACTTGAATAGCATTTTTGAATACATTAGAAGGAAATCAAATGATAAACAACTAAACATATTGACAAATTCAAACAAAAACAAATTGTACTGCACTACCTCATGCCAGTAAAATTTTTAGTATATTCTCAATTTTTGTTTGGAAAATGTTTGAGAAACTATGATGTAATTCATTCATCATGTCAGTAACGTTACTTTAAAATTTCCAAAAAGGCTTTCATTTTACTGCAACTATAGGATAGTGAAGCAGAAAATGTTTGATTTATAAATGAAGTGACAGTTAAAAGCTGCGTTAATGTTTAAGTTAAGAGACACCCACGCAGGTAATGATTTAAAAAATACTAGTTCTTTCACTTGGAAGTGTAATCTGATCCCTCAACGGAATATTTATTCATAATTTGTAAGAAATGAGTTAGTTGCAATGCAAATTATAATACTTGGCCTTTGGGTCTTCAGAATCTGATAACAGTTACAGTGGCAATGACAATTAAATCGCTTCGTGCAGCCAAGGGCCGATTGTTTCAAAGGCCAATCCGTTGAAGTTATAGTTAGGAGATTTTAGGAACGCATACATATCATATTTACTTTTTCCAAGCAATTTCGGCCTGACTACATTGATTGGGTTTTTTTACCGCATTCCTATCTGTTTTTGTCCATTGTATACTATAGAACACTATTTTCAGTATAACATTTAAAGAATCTAATAGAATAGGTTACGTTTTTTCTCATAGCTCACAAATGAAGTTGCTCACACCATGAAGCTTTAATCAGTTTATGAAAGCGGAGAAATTTGTTGGTGCGCGATAAAACGAATGCTTGTACTATTTAGTAAAGTATTACTTTAAAGTAGTATTGTAAAACATGCACCACAAAATCCAACATCGCTTAGAATAGTGAGTAGTAATACTGATTGTGATTCACAGCTTGGTGTGCTGTTCATACATAAATATACAAAATTTAGTAGCAAGTCTAAATAGTGTATTCGAGAATCGAGCGTAGCGTCAAATGAATGCTTTTGGTGACAGTAGCAGCAGTGTTTAATAATTGTATACTATGCCTGGACAAGCTAACAGTTCATTTCTAAGAACTATAAATAGTAGTATACGAAACCATGAATCACCACCAACTCCAAGCTGTTTAATGCATGTAACTTCTACTTCACCTTTCACCACACCACAAGCATTCTATGCGTGTAACAAAGAAAATGATATGGGCAGCATGGCACATGGACGGCTGCTCTTTTCTCTTTTTGCTGCTTCTCCGATTTTCCCCATCTCTTGGACGTCACAAAGCTTACATGATTGTGCCTAGTATTATTATGTGTCCAAACAGACCAAACTAATTTATTGGCTTGATAAACTCATACATGTTGAAACTATCGCAGGGTAAACAGAAAACCCACGTCGCAAACAATCTTGACTCGTGCAAACCAAAAGTTAAAAATTCACGAATAGAGCATGAAATGTTTGCAGTGCCGTAGCACATGATAAAAAAATATAAGCGAAACAAAGAGCATGCATGTTCGTTACAAGGAAACTATGGAATGAAAGACAGCTTTAAATAGCCAACAATATGCCACATTCATTCATACTACAGCACTAAATATACTTGTGTATAGTGTCCATGGCATATTATATTAAGAGTGTATAAAAGTATAATTGTATTGAATGGTTTTACTGACTTTAGTAACCGGCTATGCCACAAAAGGAAAACTTCTAGATTATACAAACAAACTTTACAAATATAAGATGCGGGTGATACTAACTGTTTATACTTCTTATTGTTTTCATTTCCAACAAAACTTTGGAAATGCAAGAACAAAGCATCAACGAAAGTATGACTTTATCTCAATTCATGGCTTGTGAGCTACAATAGACTCTACCATTACAGAAGCTAATCGCTGATTCGACTACACATACCTTCGCATGCAATTCATGTACACTTTCGTGAAGAAGTGTTGACAAATAAGCACAAACTAACCTGAGAAAGAAGCAGAGAATGTGTGCTTACTCTTTGCCTGTCGGTGTTTATTTCAAAAAGAAAAGTCCAAAGTTGCTTCAAGGTAGAAAGTAAAATGCATGTCAATTTTACAGTTCTTTAGGGGTAACTTTTGACAATGCACGTATAAGCGACCATTTTTCCGTTCAGGTCATTGCTTCTCCACAACTTAAAGTTACCAAAGTATATGTTCCTGTCGACTTATTGATTCTAATTTATCATGATAAGTAATCATGCATGCAAAATCTAATTCCGACATGATTGTTTCGGTGCACCCCTTAGGCTGGAACTTCTTTGGATATGGATCCAACAAACCACCAACCAAACTTTATTTAGTTTCCCGCATGGTCACTTACTGTCGTTTGCATTTTGCATTAAAGTAAATAAATATCAGAACACACATACTACATACTCTTGTGTTGTGTACAAAAACGTGTGTTTTATATAAATTTATCGATCCCTGGATCATATGCTAAAATAATCTATCAAATGGTGTTTTAATGTGCTGCAAGTTAATTATATTTCAAGCCTACTCACATAGTCTTGCCACTCATTTCTTTTAAAATATTTGGGGAAAATGCGTATTGTGTATTAAAAGTAATTTAGGTAAACTTACTATACATGTGACGCATATATATGTGTGTGAGAGTGAAGTAATATGCACGCTCACGATGAATATTTTGTACATAAAAATAACATAAAAATAGGATATTCTAAATTCTAATTCCAATGCAATCTAAACTTTGAAACTGTTGAAAATACTATAGCTTTAACCCCTTCATTTCATAAATTTGACATAGCAATGTGCTTTTCCAAAAAGTAAAATAATTACAGGATCTTTGAAAAGCATAAATATTTTTTTTAAACTTATGATAAATATGATAAATGTATTGTGCAGAGTGTAAAACCAATCCATATTTCATGTGATCCTCTTCTCTTTGGTCGACTAGCCATATTGTATTACCTAATCCTTAACATTTAAAATTTTTCTTCTAAAATTGCAAAACCGATTATATATGGATGTAAAGGAACATTTGACTATTTGTCTGTTTCTCACCACTACTTTAAAAACATGTAGGACTGCATGACAGTTAGTTTGACTACAAACTACATAAAAGTATTCTCACAGAATCTGAATCACCCGAACACGGGTTTAATATACAATGCATTGTATATTGTTTGAAAACCCGCGGTTGCTATCTGAATCCCAATTCTAAATAAAATGACCGGATTCATTCCTTTGCTTCAAAAAATCATTGCTTTGCAAAAATCGTCGTATAATATTTTACCTTTGGAAAGAAAACAAAAATGAAGAAACCCAAAGATTTGTTGAAGACAAATAAAACATTGTGCAATGAATTTTATTTGACAATTGCTCAATGTAATTGCAATCAATGACAAGCATGGCAACACAAAACTAAAACTTTAGTCGTCTGTCGTCTTCATATAATACATATGTCAACAAAGGTTACATATCTACATTATACACAATGGTGTGTGAGTTGTCATATAGTATGCCCGAGTACAGTACTGCCTCCTACTATGTTATTCAAGTCTGTCAGTATAAACAACTATATTACATCAAATAGCAATTATTTAGGGTTTGGTTTAAGTCACTATTATATTCGTATGTTGTATTGTTTGAACACGTAAAAAATCCTTAGACATTCTCAAGAGTTGAATGTTGAGTTAGTATTCCGATTGTATTGAATTCGGAATCAATCAAAATAAAGGATTAAAGTAAGAGGAGTATTAAAAGTATTAGTAGGAAGGAGTATTACCATATTTTCATATGTTTACAGATATCAAGGTCATTTCCTCCTTTATATTATGTTTTTTCAGTCGTATAAGCCTAACTTTGAATACCTTTACAATGTCATATCTCTCAAACTAATCAATGGTCAGAATGGACAGAATTCGATTTGTATTTCAATATAGAGTCATTTTCTGAGTATTATAAAACGTACATACCTATGCGTGTTTTTAGCTATCGATTTAACTTTATTGATATATTTAGTTACATTTTATTTTATAATTATTAGCAAATACCATAAAGGGAGGAACTGGCTTATTGATCCAGTCAAAGGTGACAATGATAACGTTATGTTTGAGGCAGTGCAAAACAAATTTATTTTTCATTCAGCCGCTACGCCTCTTGTTGGAACAGATTTCCTGGCCTGTATGGAATCAAAAGTTTGTTTCTAAAACCCATGAATATTAGATATGCAGTATTACGCAGACGATATAATCGCATGCGTCTTTTATGCGAAACATTCAGTACTTTGTTCAGTTCCTCCTTAATTTTCCTCTCATATTCTCGCACCTGTTCAAGTGAAAGTCCATGCCATTTATCGATGTAACAAAATACCTCTCTATGAAATAATGTCAGTAATCGAAGCTGCATTTGATGAATCTTTCTTTCCATCAAACCCTGCAGTCCAAACCTATTCGTTTAAAAATAAGTATTTACAATTTGGATATAAGTGGGACGATTATACAAATTAATACTAATAATTGGTCAGCATACCACTTAAATTGCGCGGTTACCAGCTTGTAACAAGTCATTATAGGTTTTGTCTAAATATTAGTATAATTTAAATAACGTCAAACGACAGCATAAATTTGTATTATTTTGTACCAATTCCGACTAACCGTCTCCATCCAGTCAGGTTTTAGCTTTCCCCTGCCTGTCTTAATAGACTTAAAAAGTGCCGGATCTCGTTTTTTACTATAATCGCGAGGATTTTCAAGATCTCCCGCAATGTCAATGAAAACTACTTCCACATTCTTCAGTTCCTTTGCAGAAAGCTGGTGCACATTTTCACGATTCGCATTTCCCGGTAAATGTAAAGATTCGATTTTGAGAAAGAAATTTTCCCCTAAAAATTCGTTCTGTTGTAGAAATGCAAAATTAACAACGTTGCAAGACATCATCACATCATGTATGCTTATAACTAATGGAGGCATTTCTTTTATGCTTAATGGCGTAAGTTGTAAGTACCGTAATAATAGTTCTGGTATATGGAAAGGCATTCCAAGATTCTTCCTGTGCATTCAATGCACTTTCAGGTAACAAGCGACGAATAAATCCTCCAACTTTTCTATTAGTGAAATGGTCAAAATATTAAGAATGAATAATTATGAATACTTTATTGTTATAATATGCTGTTTGTAACTATACATAACTATACTTCTGTCCGTGATATTTCTTTTTTGTATATTGGCCTTTACTGTACTTCTGGCCCAGAAGTGGTGTGTTCAAAAATGGTTCATTTACCAGAACTTCAACTCCGTCGCCACCACCTGTTTGATTTTTGCTAAAAGTTGCGACTGTCCAGAGCTGCCCAATTCTATACTTTAGGTAATGATAAGAAGAATATGTGCACCTTTAATTATGATTAGATGGTAATACGAAGTCAGAAAATATATGCGTGATTTTGCTAAAATTATTGCTAGTACTCACTTCATCCACAGTCAGTGGCATAACAATGCGACTTGAAAAATTAAAAAATGCGCGATTTTATGCAAGTATCACGTAAAATAACACAAGAAAGTTGCAAATAAGAAAATAAAAGTCTAATCAAGTATATTTCACCTACTATTCCTTTGTTATCACCATATTGTGTGGTACAGCTTGTATATTCATCGAAACATCGCTTGTGTATCGTTTTTTTTGTCGTGAATCATTGATAAATCTATTTTGAGCAATAACTAAATTGACTTGATTTATGATAGCATGGGAACGCGTATAATGCAGTTTTTACCTTTTTCTTTCCTGTGTTCAAACTACATCCAACTGGCAATATTAACATGCAGATTGTAAAAGATATAAAAACAAAAGTTAACTAAAGACCACAGAACTAGTGAATCAATTTTTTAATAATAGATTTCCACTTTTTAATTCGACTTTGAGTATTAATTACATTATTTTACAGTAGTATGGGATCATCATCAAAAGATACGAACAGGTAATGTAATTATCCCTTCCAGAACTATCCATATAGAGGAAAGTAAAATATTTATAGAGTTTCGTGCCCTTGGACGTGCGATAACAAGAACAATGGAGAGGATAAAGTTCACTTCCAGCTGCATTCTTTCATTCTTTCTTACCTTCCGGCTCATGCATTTAAACACAAGCACACAAAATGAATGCAAAGTTTATGCAGGCATAAAACAGAACGAAAGATAGAATGCTGCTGGAAGTGAACTTTGACCTCTCCATTGTTCTCGTTATCGCACATCCAAGGGTAGGAGACTAGATATTTATTTTACAATCCTCTGTACATGACATAATATACCTACGCAAGTAACATAATACATACAAAGTATTTAGTAAGAATGCGTGAAGTTAGCTAAGCTACTTTTAGAAATAAAATTATATTGTACATAGAGCCACATGCGTTTTTATTTATATTGAGTACACAATATGAAATATGAATGTTTAGTAAAGGAGCAACATTACTCTATTTCATGACAATATTACCTCGCCACTTGAAAAGATTGGAATCAGAAGGTAAACGTGTGGAATCCCGCTCGCTTTGAAGTAAGGAGGAAGGATGTATGGATGAAAGTAGAACTTTGTGTTCCATTCTCTGGATGCTGAGTATACTTATCTCAGTTCAATTTAGGTATACTGCAGTATTGGTAATAACAGCACATGTTTGTTGGAAGGAGATTAAGTTTACGGAAAAGTGAGCATAGCAAAAGATTATACGGATGAATAGAAAACGAGCTCCCGCTCGCTACTTTCTCCATGCTTTCCAAGGATTTTAACAAATGGCCATCCACAATGTGGATTTCACATTAGTTTTACCTGAAACAAATATGATTACTTGATGTCTCTTATAGTGAACAGGCAAATTGACAAAAATGACTTAATATCCCATGAAACATTGGAACAACATTGTA
Organism: Entomobrya proxima; assembly: GCA_029691765.1. NCBI lineage: Eukaryota > Metazoa > Arthropoda > Collembola > Entomobryomorpha > Entomobryidae > Entomobrya > Entomobrya proxima. The sequence continues at coordinate 15,455,945 of CM056168.1, forward strand.
ATGTTACTGTGGTGTTACGGCTGGTGCTTTCTTTGTTTAACAAAAAGATTATATAATCGACACGGTTTAAACTACGTAAATATGGGATAACGCAATATTATTCCGCTGTTTTCTGGGACATAAGAGTTATTTTTTTATTTATAACTATTTTACTCAATTTTAGTTACTTTGCACTCAACTGTATTTTTAATTTAGATTGAAAAATATTAGCTCTATCTAATTAAATATTCTGTTTATAAATCATCGAAACCAAACAATTTGCTGGATTAGTTAACGTGTTGTGATGTTTCTAAAATTTGGTACATCATACAACAAAACGGGAAACAAACACTTACCTAGCTTAGCCAATGCTGTTTGTTCGGATAGTTTAAGGAAATTCACTAACTTTGAATTTAGAAAGCTAAATTTAAAATCTTTAATACCCTCTTCCCTTTTACGTAATTTCCATGTATATCATGAAAGCCTATCAAATGATGTGTCTCATGTTATTTTTATTAAGTACTGTATGAAATGCTAAAACTGTTTATTAACCCTTACAGATTCCAGCGGTCATAGTTTACATGTCCCCCTGAGATTGACCTAGGATGAATGAGCTACATTCTATGATCTTAGAAAGATAACATTTTAAGCAATACTAAACCCTTTAATGTAAAATTTTCAGACGGACATACGGCCGTCAAGGTTTTGTATGAGGTAGATGCTTGCTGCTGTCTAATAATAAATTATGAAAACCGAGGGTAGTAAAGAGGATGGAAAGTGATAGTAGAGGGCAAAACTACATCTATTATAACAAAATAAACTTGGGCGATCCCAGTCGTATTTTTTCCATTTGGTGAAATATTTTTCTTGAATGTAACATTACGTATCACCTCAAGTGTGGCGCAAAGGACGCCGATATAGTACCGTTTCTTCCTTCCTAGCGTTTCTCTTATTTCTGCAGACTCCAGAAGTTGTTTTACGTTTCCACATTATTAACATTAACAATAAGTAACATAATGATGAGAGAAAATGTATGTACATTCTTCCTGGTTTACTCACAGTATAGCCTTTTACTCCTTTAGTGTGGTTTATCATGTAATACTGGTAATAATGGTGTGGCTTCTTTCTACTTCCTTGCCATATTCACATAAGTTAGCTACATACAAAGAGTCCAAGTTTTGTGTTCTACATTATAAAACTGTCTCTAGGAATTATTATTACGTGGCATGTCTCCACTCCAGATAAATACACACATATAGGATTTTCACATATAAATACACAAAGCGAGCAAGAAAGCATGTGGAGTCGCGGTTAAAGTGTCCTGATAAACTGAAGTCGTCGTCCTTTACATTTCGGGTATACTTTCCCCCTCACTCTCGTTCTGCTGCTTTCTTCCTACTTTTGATATGTCTGATTTACTTGACTCCTCTTATAAATATAGGCCAGCAAATGCTGGAAAACAGAAAACATGCAAGCAAATAGTCAACTTGTATACGTTGTAGGAAACATTTCACTCAGCTTCGGGTTTCATTTTTACATTTAACAGCATTCAACCATACATATATAGATACACAGTTCAACTTTGGGAACATTAAGGCTTATAAGTATCATCCGGGATTTGTTCAGTCGGTAGTACATTTATACATGGGGCAATGCAAGTTTTTTGTACAGCAAACGTGTAATATAAATCATAGTGCATACTGATGGTGTGATACTAACAAAATACAATGTAAAAGTTATGTTTATAAACGTAATAAATGTACTTGGAGTACCTATGTCGCATTGTATATATAGGTATCTTTACAAACAAAATATTCGCATTACTTTTCTGCTTTTCTTTCTTTTCTCCATTTTCCTCTCGTCTTCCTTCAAGGAGCTAATGGTTGTGGAATACATGTCATAGGAAAAGAAACAATATAATATTATAGAGCACAGGAAATATATATCTCCATAAATACTTTCAACTTTGCTGTTTATAGGAAGTAGCTAGGTATTTATCCTTCTTTTCTTTTGAATATATTTTAAAGCAAAAGTAAGTTTTGTTCTCTGTGCTTAGAAAGATCGCCTGTGTACCACTATCTCACCGACTCATTCAACCAACAACGGCTCCTACACTTTCCCCTTCTTTCTTATAACTATAATAGTTGTTACATGTTGCAGACATTGTCCCGCAGTAGTAAAACGTAGTCTGTCGACGAACAAGAAAAGTGAAGAGGACACAACTTATCATTATACGGTTTCTTCTTCATGGAAAAACGACTATCAGCGTTTCCCCATGTTTGCTACTGGTAGTGACGTGTGTTTTCTCCGTATTTTCCACAACGTACAAACATACATTCCATCAAAATGAAAGTGCATGCTACTACCACCTCAATGCCTCAGCTTCTTTCCTTTCAAATAGACCACATACTTGAACATTCCTTGTTTAAAAATTCCTCTTGGCATCCTACTACTTTCCCTCTCTTTCTTTTACTCTTATTTTTCTATGCTGACTCCTTTACTTTTTTAAAATCCCACTCGATGACTTTCCTTTATATACAATAAAGAATCTTTGTTACACATTCAGAACATGTATCTATTTATATCATCATCAGCCTTTCTAGTTTTGTTGTTTTTCTTTGCTCCAAGCACACACTATGTTCCTTTAACTGTACACTATGCAAGTTTTAAACATTTTCTCTACTACTTTTGTTCTTTTTCCTCTTATAGCTGTTTTTTAAACCTACCATTATGTTTGCTATACATCCGGGACAAATAAATAGGATTTAGCATGCTGAAGTTACTTATTATATATAGTAAAAAGGTAATCCGTTCACCGTTGACTCAACGGCGTTGATAGTACACAAGTTCAAAAATGTCTGAGTTCAAATGTTCAAAATCAAAGCTAGAGAAAACGTTGACGATGGTGACTAACGCGTCGAAACTAAACATTTTCTACGTCCTTGCATGTATTCGTGTTTACTAGTACTCTTTGTTCAGTGCATCTTTTATCAACAATTTGATATCTATATGACGATATAAAATTGAGTGAAAATTTATCCATGTCTTCACCACAGAAATGATCAGTAAATGCAGATCGTATGCTTTTATTTTGAGTAGCGTTATAAATTTTAAAAAACTACACAACTTGTGTCGGCATGTTATAATGGCAGTTATGGTACTTGGAGACAAAGATTTATCGATTCTTGTGTAGTGGGCAATGAGATTGCTGACTATGCTGACCATGCTGAGAAAGACTGTTTTCAATTATATTTCTGATATTATTTTTGCACAGATTTTTTATTCCCCGTATTTTAAGAGGGCTTACTACGGCAAGGGCTCAGATCATTTGGTTACCGATCAAAATGCATTGCAAATTCCAATTTTGCATTTATCTCAATAAATAATTAGAATTTTATAGTTGGAATTTTCAAAAAGAATTCTCTCTCTAATGATGCCAAAACCGTTCCTGTAGCTTTCATCGTTTTGGAAAAAATGATCTGCACGTAGAACAGTATAAACCATTGTATTTTGATGCATTTATTAATCCGTTTTTCGAAAAACTTAAAATATGGGATTTCTGTATCATTAGAAAGAATAAGCGTTCTTCTACAAAGCAATGTATCATGAATGTCAGGAAAACTACGACTGTCCCTTTTGTGCAATATACCAATGTCACATTTTTCCTATTGGAAATAGCTATTTTAAAAAGAATTGTGACTAATGGTTTTCATCCCCCGTATTGCATCCCCTTAAATGTTTTTATAATAACCATAATATTCATATTATCAAGCACCATTGAGGTTACAAGTTTGATCAAATGACACACTTTTATGCTTACTAATATTGAAAAAACCGGTAGTGTTGTTTGAGCATCAGTGTGTAGTATTGAAGCTCCGGCCAGATCAAACTTATTCGGTCGTATTATCAAACTGCGTTGCATTCGTTAAAAGACGTCAATGTGTGTACAAAAATTCCATGAACGGAAATGGAACTATAGCACCACAATATTGATCAATGGTCATAAATATTGTAGCTATAAACAGGTATAGGTATATTATTATCTTGTATTCAAGAGTACGCGAGTATGAAGTAAAGGTTTTCTAAAGACCTTTCTCTTCCGCTTTCATTGAGGTTTCACGCATACTTTATGTCTGCTTTCATGGTATGGGTTATTTCTGGAATCCTTGATAAAGCCAGAAAGAATAAGCATGGAAATGTCTGAATACGTTCCGTCTTTCTAGGCTCTTTTTTCTTTATCACCACATGTCGTTATTTTTCCTCTCCGGTCAACCTCACCACATTTACATAATCCCCTATATTCTCACTTAAACAGGGAAACCATAAGTTACTCTGCTGCTGGTTGTTTCTTTCCATGATACCGGACAAGAAAGCAAACTTCGTGAAGCATGTCTTCATGCCACTTCTGTAAATGTATAAAAGTATAAAGACGTATAACCCAAAGCTCTGTTAAAAATTGCTACAATGGCAAATGAAGTATTTTCATAGCACTGTATATGCTTATTTAGAAGTTTTTATTACATCCTCTACATAAATGGTAAAACCAGCTTTGATAAGAAGAATGTCTTTTTTCTTCATACTTATACAAATAATATGGTAGTGTAAATTTTATAAGGTTTTTTAAACTCCCTGGTGGACACCCTGCTTCTCCCGACGCGTTTTTACACTTCCTGCACTCTTCAGTACTAAATAAATGTATTGCTGTTCTTTCTGCCCTTCTATTCGTTTTTCACACTATACATAGAACCCCAGCCTCACAGGTAATTTATACTGTTTTGGTCTCCCGGCTCATTTTTTCTACTACTACTACTACTACTCAATTTCTCCGTATGTCATGTCACGATGGAGCATCAAATTTTATCACGGTTCTCCCCTTCCTCGTATATATGCATTATATAGAAGTATGAGTTGTCAAAAGTAAAATTAGTTCAGTGTAGCTGTAACTTTAGCTTTGTCCATTATATACAATTTTATGATATAAGTAATAAATGTACTTTGCAAAATTTAGATTTGGCCTTCTAGATTTGTTTATACTTCAGCAAAATTGATAGGAAATTAATAATTAACAAATAATTACCAAAACAAAATTATTGTTAATTTTTTTTCCAATTCCTGTATAATTTAAATTGTTGCTAATTCAATAACATCAATACAAAATTGTAATAAGTGAAATTAATTTAGAATTAATCATCTTGATGGCTGAAGAGCTTGTACAAGTTTTTATTGAACCCAAGCTTTCGTCAACTTGCCCTTGGCTTTTACGAGAGTTTATCCAAATAAATTTGTGAAAATGCGTTGCAAGAACCAAACACTTATTATACGCAATATCCGATCCAAGAAGACCGGTTTGCCATTATAAACTACGGGATCTGCACTCTGCACAATAAATATATTTTGAAATTTTGAATCTGAATATATCTGCTAAGTCTAAGCGATTTCCTAAACCATGTAGGAATTTGCAAATACCTTGAATCTCGAAACAGCAACTTTGCTTGGTAGTGCGCTACAATTGGAAATGGTAAGGGTATTCCTGTAAAGCCACTTACTATATTATATGTATTATAGTGGTTGCCCGTCCCAAATTAAATCAACCAGGTTTATAAATTGAATGATGACATTTTCCATTGTCTCATGGCTGAATGAAATGTGCATAAACAATAGATGATAGAGGCTTACGTTTCATGAAATGAGCGTCCTGCTTAGCTCCTTGGCATCCTTGATCAAGCCAGTCTCGATGAATGTTGAACAGCTTACCCCTGTGTTGCTTTCTACCATGATCATCGATGGAAATGTGCACGTTGTGTCGTTATACACAACAGAGTAGACTTTTCTCATGATAATATGAACAAAAAGGACTACGTGATGAATTATTAGATGCAATACTATCCACTTCCCCTGGTTTTCCTCTTCATGAAACCAATACTTGAACTGCATAATATTTCACATTTATACCAATATTATTTAATAAACTAGCTGTATTTCCAGCTTAACTCACGAAGTCAAGCTTCATGGATCATAACTTAACCATGTTCTTACTTTTCTGTCAGTATTTGTTACAATCGGGCGCGTCAATATTTGCGTTTTTCCCATGAGTAATGCAACATTACAAACGTTTCGTTTCCTGACTGATGTGTCAATTTTTGTACGTGTAATGTTGTTGATACGTCAGCATTTGTGAAACTCGATGTGTTTAGCATATGAAAATATTGAAGAATAAAGTCGCTATGTATAAATCAGTTTTAAGAACATTACCTGAAAGTTTATTTTAGGAAATTCAAGGAGGATTTGTTGAAAACATGGCTGTTTTATATTATATCAATTGTAGCAAAAAGGTTAATTTCTTTGGCAGCACTCGTATCTGATGTTCCATTAAATGTTATGCTTCCAACCGTAAAATAAATGTCTATCCGAATGTCTGTAGTCTGTGACTCATTGACCAATCTGATATTATAATGGTAGGAAAAGCGATGTTTACTAGTAACATAAGTCGCTTTGTGTTGCTTCTATTCAAGCTCCCAAACTGCATAATACATAGCTCACCGCTTCACTTTCCCTTGCAAAGTTAGCTGATGACTTGCGACCAAGAATATAATATTCTTTATCTGCCTATATAGGGAACAATACATACAGAAGCGTTGAGAAAGGGGAAGACACGTGGCGTGACATCCCGACCCAACCAACACAACCTAGACTCACCAAACTATCAAAAGCTAGCAAGTGGCAATTGCTTGTTTCCAAAAAGATGAGCAATATTACTATTTTCATCGAATATTGTGTGGTGCAGGCAGGGTAAGAGACCAAACAAAAGTGAAGATGCTTCAGTGACAAAGGAAAAATGAGGAAGTGATGCAGTTAATACGGTTACAGTAAAGAAGAGGTTTACAATGAAAAGAGACAAAGATGCAGATTGATGCTGTTTTTCTTGTCGCTTCCCTCATGTCGATGTGATATACTTACCTAAGTTGTAACTTGGAAGCATTGGTGCATTTTCATTTCCCTCAGCATTCGTTTTGTTTGCATCCGAGGTTTCTCCCTCGTCCCTCGGTTTGTCAAACACTGAATTTATTGTTATTTATTATTATTATTTATATATACGTAATATAAATATAGGTAGTATATTTTCCCACTCTATTTGATATGGCACGCGTTTGTAAGCCCTTTTTTACTGTGAAGGGGAAAGTCATTGAATTGTATAAAAGTATACCAATCATTTTGATTGTGAGTATATATAGTATGATGGGGAATAGTGTATTCGGTCATTTTCAGTGGCGATGCTCACAGACGCATTTATTATGCTCTCATGACGTGACACTCTTTTGCAAATACGCAGAGAAAAGTTAAGCTAGCGTTATCAACTAACAGTCTAAAATGATTACAGTTTGGATGTACATGTAGGGAGTTTAGGAAGGAATGGAAAAGTATAGGATTGAGTAGCAATCGACAATACTGAGCATTGAGTGTGGAAGTGAAGTAGACGATAATGGATGAGCGAGGGATGAAAAGGATCAGGAAGAAAAGCAAAGCAACCCTCGTCTATTACATTTTTGTCTATTATGCTGATAGAAATTGTAATATCCAAAGTAGCAACAAATAATGCTTTATGAAACCACATCATCATTATTATCATTGTTTAAGACTGTTACTCAAGTAACAATTTACCAGTTTACCATTGCTACGAACGGTTTGCCAAAACCTCATTGCTGAACACACTAAAACTGTTTCACATGCTTTGTTACTTGCATATTATTTAGGAACACCTTTGAGTCATAAGTCATTTGAAATATGCATTCATATTTGAAGGTTTATTTTAGAAACGAGTAGATTCATTCATTTCAAGCAAAAACTGTGCAAGTACTTGTGTTATAGCGTGCTTTTGCTTAGTAGGTGTACCCGTTGAGGCAATCCAGATGTCAGCTTGCTTGAAGTGAATATTTTGCAATCAAATAGAGGATCAACTCAATACTAAGTAGAGGAAATAAATATTGTTACTTACAAAATTCAAGTTTAAATACTCAAGAATGCTAAAACTTGAACCGTCAAAACATTTCAAGAATTACAAATTCTATGAAGATATGAATGAATCTTACAGATGTATAAGTAGTCGTTTTACAACACTTTAATTGATATAGCAAACGGACAGGAATAGCTAAGTAAATTGTTTCCGGAGCTAATACTTAATTACAGGAACATAAAATAAACTACAGCAGCTAAAATCGAATAGTTTTAGTACATTATAGTGTGGAATATCGTGTTTCTGTCTGATCATTTTTACATGGATTTCTACGGAATCCTTTGCTTTCACCATTTGGAACGGTGATTTTGGCTTTTGTACACTAGAGACATCTTTAGACAGGCTGACTATATGCATTCCCAAAACCAATCTCTATCAAACGTTTTTCTAAAAGCACAATAGAGTGCAATACAAGTTTTTTCACTAACCCGCAACCTCTCTTCAATACGGACTTCAGTAAATCAGTCATTCGGTGAGTCACTTTGAAGAATTCGTACTTTTTGCACATCGCTACTGCTGTTTTCTGCAGAAAATTGTCTTACAAAAGCATACCAAATATTCAAACATTCTGAACAATTGTATGCATAAACGAAATTAAGCTAACCGAGCTTAACATAAAATGAAAATGCGGTTCTAGCGATTATAATCCTGACTCAAATCAGCTCAAGTTGTAAATTGTGGTTAGGAATATTTATTACGGATATAGCATATTTGCCAATTTAGATTTCTTCATTATTATTTATACAAGCGAGAATAAGGAATGCTAAACAAGCCACCTCGAGTAAAGAAAGACTCATACCAAAAAACAAAAAAAGTAACTGTTTTGTCTGAATCTAATGTGACATCAGCAACGTTTTCCCCGAGACGATATATTTGGGTAAATCGAAAACGCATATTGAGTGTTTTTTTTTCCTACAGACAAATCACACGACACAATTTAAATCATCAAATGTGAGTCCAACCACACGCTACAAGGCTTTGTGTGCTTCACTGCTTTTTATCACATCATCTTAGCGCACCAATGTTGCTATCTTTCTAGCAGATGTAGAGGCAATATCCTTAGTATTGAGTAGGTCTTACTTGCTTTTATTACTGCTGTAATTTAAACGAGTTCAAATGCATTGGCAAGTGAATTTTTGAACCGTAAAATTTCTTTTGAACTTGCTGATTACGACAGTAATGTTAAAGCGGTTTGGAGTACTACTTTATCGAAAAATGAGAAACTAAGAAAATTACTTGGCTTAGTCTTTATACATCGCATATATTTCAGAAACGCTAATGTTTAATGGCTATAAAAGCAGATAGGGCCCTAACATTTTTATAATAGAAGAAAACAGAGCATCAGAATAACAATGCAAAAAACAGACTACAATGCGATATTCTGCTGACTTTGAGTAAGTGATCACTTGGCCAAGTCAATGCAGATCTAGTGTTCGCAGTAGGAAATGTGTTTGATGGAAATTAAATGCAAGTGGAATTCTTTTGTACTATCATGTCTTGTCATGATAAAGCTCTCGTTAAGGAGACTGTCTGAATGTGAGTTTGTGACAGCTTCAGAAAGTACTTGAAAGCAAATACGTATTTCCATTTCTTCGCGATCGGTATCTTGTGTAGTGTATCTTCAATATTGCTTAAAACATTGCTGGCTTTTATTCTCTTGTTTGTGGGTGTTGTAGATTCTTCTACTGAATGATAAAAGATGTACAAACCAACGATCTTCAACTGTTATTGACATTTTATTTGACTAACATTTCCTCCTACTTCCATCAGATTCAGTAAACCCGACTACCACTAAAGAAAGACTACCAATATACATTGTGCATGTACTTCAGCAAATCATCTTATTGTGCAGATTCACGGGATTCCCCGACATTCAATTTGTATGCCAGGTTGCTGATACAGTATCAATCTGCCTCATTGTTATAATCAATCTGCGTGAAATGTGAAAATAAACTTTTCTCTTAATAAAAAATCCAAGAATTGTTCATTATCCATGATTACTGATAATTACAGAAAACCACTACGATTCAATTCTAACAAAACGTTCCCAAACTAATAACAAATGTCTTTCAAGGTTCTTCGTCTTCATGTTTAATTTTTCGACAATGATTGGAGAGTTCATGTCTTCAAAAATTTTCTAAAAATAATAAACAAAACGTTTAAACAATTTAGAATGCATAATCCTGTTAACCACAATCTAATGACCCGCTTTTAATTCCCAAGTTTTTATTGATGCTAATTGTAGTTGACGACATGATTTTTTGCTGCTACTGGGAAATGAGCACACAGAAAAGCACATAAAACGTCCATGTATCAGAAGAGAAAGCAAGCGGAGCAGAGCTTCCAAATTAAAATGCAACAGAAAAGCATTTTGTGGTGTGCTGCATAAAAGTTGTTTACAAATGTTTGTTTTTAATGTCACAAGCAGACTCTGTTTACACAAAAGTACATTTACAATAAATAAAGAAAGCCACACACAACACATAAAAATCACTGGTTGCAATTTTTCAAAACAAAAAAATGGGGCGACCTGATTTCTTCCCCCCACACACGGACGGCCACATGCACATGTATAAACATTTCATCTGAATATAGGACAACAATAAACATTTCTTCTTTTTGAATGGTAGCAATATTATTATTATGTATTAAGTGCATCCAGATACGCTAAAGCATTTTATCATCCACAAATATTTTTACATGGAAACAAAATTAATTTAGGGTTAGGAAAAACATTAAATGGTTCAAAATTTCCGGTAAATCGAGTTAATTTTTTGTCACATGAATATTTTTACGTATAAATCCAACTTTTCAATTACTGGTAATCTAATACCTAATTGTAGAAAGACAGGGAAACAATATGAAACACCTTGAAACAGTACGTCATGATAATATACAAGAAAATTCTATAAAATAATTTTGTATTGTAACATCGTATTACTGTATAAAAATTCACATCTTGAAACAAAATTATGCATGTACGTACATTGAACGTTTTTACATGTATATGCATATTATGCTTGTCATATTAGCCATCATTTAATATTACAATAAAAATTTCTGCCATTCAGAAACACATTTGACAGTATGCCTGAAAAGCGCAAGTGGATATATTCCACACAATAATGTCTGTTATAATGGGCTAAAGCATATAAATTTATTTTTAGGAGGACAGTCCACTTGGCAAAAGACAAGCACTACTGTTCCCGTGTGTAACAGAAATTATATGTACTTTTTAACGGTAGAAGCCTTGGATGATGCTATGCTCTTGTGAGAATATTCTGCGAAAAGTGATCCACACACAAAACTGCACCCGTTGACACTCGTATATTCCTTGTGAACCCCGATACTTATGATCGGATTGAAATTTGTTCACTCAGACGAAACAAGAGTGAGAAACATGCATTGTATGTGTTGTAAATATGATAATACATTTACCTACATGCTTCTGACTAAAAATGCAAGTTAAACAACTACCAAATGCCGTGAAAATGATTTTTTGGTTTAGGCAAACCAGTGAAATATGTATTTTCATTATGCATACAATATATTTACAAACCTCATTGCTAGGATCTCGGTATGGTCTACATCGGTTTCTTGGTAGTTAATTTTTCACAACTATGTGTCTCGATTGGTACTTGCTAAGTGTTAGTGCTAGTGTTATCTTCTACCAAATGCTGCACTGTAATATTCGAGTAATCTCACGCTATGCATTTCCTTATAAATTCTCCTTCCTTCCCAAATGTTTCGGCATAGCACAAATTCCAACTACAATTACGTTGGTGGTTATGTGATAGGATGTTCTTGTCCGATGTATTTTTGCATAACATTAAATTTCTGAACACGCGTGGTAGTAAGTTCAAAGCTCACTACATGCATGACTCTAATATATATTTGCTATACTTTGGCATAATATATTTCATCAAGATATTTCTCGCAAAAAATATTTTGCAAACTTTTTTTTTACACTTGGCTCGATTATCGATATCAACAGACTACTCCTCTTCCCGTTTATTAACACTTTTGCGTAATATTCCGTCTCGGTCCACTCACTCATCCACACACTTTCTTCTCCATTGGAACTGAACTTGGTGGTGACGGTGAGAAAGTAATTGGCCAACCTCGAAAAAGCGAATAGTTTCTGTATAGTTGAAAAACCTTAATTTTGAAGACACGTACTGTTTTCTACGAGCTCTATAGGTTTAATAAGTGAAAGCGAAAAAAAAGTTTGGTAGAAAGACTTAAAAAACGAAACGTGTACGTAATCATCGAACCTGTACTACACGTACCACTTAGAAGGCATTTTTAGCCTTAAGTTAAGGTATTTTTGTGTCCATCTGGGGAAAAAAGGATAATTCTGAAAGCTGGACTCGTCAGGAAACAGTAAGATTTTGTCTTCTAATTTAATCTTGTAATGTAAAATGTACATTCGTGTACGGATTTTTAGGTGTCTTTTGCTATGTGTGTAAATGTGTAATACCAACCTTGCACGCTTCAATTATTGTTGCTTGAGAAAATGACGCCTTAAAACTAAGAATTCCTTTCTTTAATTATGAAAGGGCTGAAAAAATATTTTTCTTAAGCTTAAAAGTATTTTTAAGCCAACCCTATACATATGAGCGTATTATTACAAGTATTATTACTATACTACGAACATGAAAATATATACATGTCGTTCTACAATAAAAATGTTCCCAGAAAAACGCTGAGGAAAGAAATGTTCAATGATCGTGACAGGAAGAAATTGCTCCAGGTCCAGGTTTTTTCTCCAAGTAGCATCTCCAGCATTAGCTCAGGGAAACTACCATCTAATCTTTAGTATCCAAATGTTTATTTGGATGTGTAAAGAAAGACCTGTGAAAAATACAATTTTTCTTTGAATAATTGTGTTTGATCATCATTAGTTATTATACGTAATCCATTAATGTTACTAGTGACACTAACTAGTCGTTTCCAAATTATACTCATCAAAGTATCATGGCAAAGTTCCTTTTTACTTTTTAACAAGGCTATTGAAAGCGATATGACATGAACTGGCAATAGCAGGTCTGAAAAACCCGTCCATCCGTAGCACGTCTATAATATTTCCATGCCCTTGTCTCGTTTTCACTTGCTACAAGCTGTCGACTGAAGAAAGAGTCGCATGTTGTTGATGATGTGTATTTGCTTTTCTGAAAAACTAAGCGAATGAATCGCTTGAAGGTCTTTCTAAAAATAATGTATACAGTCATCACACGTTCGTTTCTCATCATTTTTTCTAAGGACGATATGGAACGTTTAAAAAGCAAAACCTACAAAAACATAAAGAAATTCACAAAGTTTAAGAAGATGAAAGCGTTATGGTTTTTACGGAAAGATAAATATGACAGGAAACTGGTATAGATATAGATAGATAGCAAACGTGTTAATATTTCAACAAGACCAGAAAAAGCTGAAAATCTTAAACGATTTTCCTGGTTATATATATTCGACTTGCAGTTGATGTTTTCTGCTTCTTTCCAAACCATCATAAAAATAATATGTTTCGTCATAGATTGACGTGGACACTTAGGATTTTCTCTGAAAAAGTTTTTGGCAATGATTGCTTCTTCATTTGCATACTTGAAAACACCATTTTCAAATATTCAATTTCTTAATGAGTAGTAAAACAGCAAGAAAAGAACAGCAACAATATGTTTTTGCAGGAAGTTGTTTCGAATGCGTGTTGATTCTCTCTGTGCTTTGCATAACATTATGAATCTAAAAAGCAGAAAGTCGGTCATGACCAAATTGGAAACAGTAACATCACTTTGAAACTTGAATCTAGATTTATTTGCACTTGAAAAAAATCAGGCCAAAGACTAAAAGGATAAAAACTGTTTTACATCATAATAAATACCGACCAAGGAAACGTTGTATTTAAGAATGTGTGATTTTGTAAATCATTTTCTATTCTTTTTTGCTTCATATTGTTTTATAACGTCTGAATTGATTGTATGTAGTTTGCAGTTTTCTGTACGAAAGCATCATTGTTCGGCGTTTTCTAATTCATTTTGTCGACTTTTTAGCCCAAACACAGTTCTGAAATAAGCATCTAACCAAAATCTGCATTTTATCTTAAGTAGCATGGTAAGAATAAACAACCTACTATTTCTTGCAATTTCATTCCAATGCCATTGCCAGAAACACATGTCTGCTTAAATAGAATGGTTGGTGATTTTTGGGATGATACCGCATACTGCAATATGTATGCCGCTTGCTTTAAGAATACAGCTATAATCGTCGCAGTATTGAAAACTGTGGCAATCAGAAGCCTTATTATCTGCCAGTTTGGCTAAGATTGCAGAAATGCATCTCTGTGTAGCACAAAAACTTTACCTTTGAAGCATTTACAATTGTGTAGTTGTTTTAAAAATTCAGTACAAGGCAAAATGAGAAGCATTATGTTTTTGCAAATAGTACACCAGTCAGATTCTGATACAAAATTCCCATGAAACCATGCATTCAATCTGTACCAAAATGTACATGATAGTATTTTGAATTCCACAAAACCCTTTTTTCACCATTGAAATGCTATTATGTTTGCTCTACATACAGTCAAAAATTTATTTTCAACCTTTTGCACATACTTTGTTTCTTCGGAGAACTTGGGTTTTTCTATATGCTCACAATGCAAGTTTCTAGAGCATCATCATCGTAATATTACCCAACAAACGTTTGTGTGAACTATTTACTACTTGTTATACTTATTTGCTGTCTGAGGTTTAGTTGAAAAGTCCCTTTCCTCAGCTACACTAGGCATTTTCTCCAGTTTAACTTACGAACAACAGTTTATAAAAATTATTATAGCGAGCACAATTACTTAGTTAAATGAAACCTTAAATTCTAAAGTGTCCTCGTGTACATAAACATATTAACCTATAAAATCAGTAGTTTTTTTTCGATTTTTAACCAAAAGACTCATTCGTTGGTTTGTAACGTTTGTAATGTGACCGAGTGACCTAAACCATAAAGGTTGTCATTACAGATCGCAAGTTCAGACATTCTAAAATTTATTCGTACTATTATCAAAACTTGAGATCCTGAGAAGAGAAAACACTCGGTATGCAAATATGAATATCGATTTTTATGAATTGTGGCACAAAATTCAGTATTCATGGAAGTCATTATAAATAGGCCCGCTTTCGCTGAAAATTTCAAAGACTTACTCTGATTTATTTATACATATTTTTTCAAGCAAACAATTTATTTTGCCAATTTTCTTTTCATGAAGCATACGTGTAATTATTATATATTATGTAAATATATGTATTCAAAGCTTAATACTTTTTCTTGTGATTTTCCCTTTTTGTGATGCTCCTTGTGAATATGTGATATGTGCGGGGGCTGCTGCCATTATTACACCACTTGCTTCTTTCATGTGCATCCGCTGCTGCCTGATGTTGGTGATATAATCTGGTGATCCTATCGTATATCTATATTCGCCAATAAAAAATAATTTTTATCGCTGACTGTCGACTCCATGTTCACCTATTTGCTGCGTGTACAAAATTCATTCTGATCGACGCTACCGCACTCTATTCATTTCACGTGTTGCACACTTTGATACTACTACCATATTGCACTCAACCCAATTCTCTCATCATCAGCAATTGGCTCTTACCGTCTAAATCGCGTCCTGAATCAGCTCGAGGAAATGGCTTCTGCTGTTTCACCGAGAAGTCCTCTTTTAAGCACTGCTTTAAATGCTCCTATTGAATTTCTCCCAGTGACGCGATTCCCAGATGAACGAACTGATGCTTTGCAGAAGTTGGCCGTGGAGAAGGAAAAAGAACGAGAGGTTATTCAAAGCCAGGTGGGATTTACCTCCTAAGTTTATTTTATTATATTATTTTATTTTTTACCTTTGCACCTGCTAAAGGATGTAGCCGACTTTCAAAGATATTATATGGAAGAGAAAGGGATTGTTGAATTAACAGCATTTTAGATACATGATTTTATTGACACTTAATAAGTTCAATAATTTTACACACAAAGTTTTTACTCTGTATTATTGCTTTAAACAAGAGATTATAAAAAGTAAAAACGAAAAGTTCCTCCTTGAGCTCACAACCCCATATTACAAAAACTTGAATTTCCAGCTATTTAAAGGAAATATGGAATGAGTTCATCTTGCTAATCTTGAAGTAGAGTAAACAACAAACTCGATAGTGAAAGCTATATGAAATCATTCAGCTGCTGCAGAAACGGGGGTTTTGAGTGTAGCGGACGAGTGAACAAAGACAAAGTCGAAGCTTTTAATAGAAGATTTTGTCTATGTTCAAAACTAAAATGCTGACCTTTGCTGAACTGCATATGTTGTGCAAACGATGAGCATAAACCTATACGAGCAAACTGATTTAAAGCAAGCTGGTGTTTTTTTTTTCAATTTACAGCCGTATAGAACAACCCAACTGATCTATCCGACTCCAAAGGCAAAACCAGACATGGTAGATAATAAATTGACTGGAAAAAGGCCAACTATCTTCCGTCCACTTGAACAGAGGGTACACATTTTGCATGCTTTCTCCAGACTGCTTTGCCAGGCTAAAAATATTGATACATACACCTTATATCCATGTGTGCATTTGGTTTGTATAGAATATTGTCGGAAATCTCAACCAGAATCAGGCTGTGGTTCACCGACAGTTTAACAGCCCGAAACCGCTGTATTCTAAACAAAATGTGGCAGAAGCGTGCTATGTGCAAACTGGCTACAATCTGTAAGTCTCATTCTGCATAATATAAAGATTATCAAAACTTTTTCTTCAGGATTAACATAGAAATACCAAACACTGGGTCAACTATTTGCGTGTGAATAATTAAATTCCAGGGTAGGACAACCTCAAGCCAGACCTACTGCAGCTCCCCAACAGCCAAGACCAGTGCCACAGGCACAAAATATTCCACCTACTCAAAATCAGCATCCACCCACCGCTGGTCCTGTTCACATGATTCCGGATCAGCTTCCCGAGTTCAACCCTCAAAAATCTCCAACATTCAGAGCAATCATTGAGATGGAAGGCTTAGGAACACTTCAGCCAGCTCCTAGCACTCATATTCAAACAATTAAAGCGCCTGCACCTACACAAAAGCTTGCCCACTCGACCGCTCCAACGTCTCACGTAAGCCACGTAACAGGCTTAATTCCATTGCTCTTAAATGCAGGCAACTTAACAAAAAACTTCATAAATCATTTTCAAAATTGACATACAAATGTATGCTGACGTGACTTTTCCTAGAGCAAAACTTTCAAAGCCTACATATATTACTAGTTGTCTTGCTAAAGCTTCTATTTCAACACATTCTCTCTTGCCCTTTCGTACCACTCTCTTTTTCTGCTACCCCACACGACCAAGTTGATGCCATGTTGTTTGTTTTATCTTACAGTTGAACTCCGTTGGAATGCCTAATGACCGTATTGCACAAAGCCACTCTTTCCGGCGCTTGATGCTCAGTTTGACTGAGTGAGTGCGGACACACAGCGTGAAAGAAACAAGGAATTTTTCACTCTGTCTCCATTCATTCATATTCATGAAAACTATTGAGTGGATTTTGTCCTCGCACATATTATATTACTTTGTTTGTAGGTAGGTACTACAGACACACAATGATGATTTCACATACGATGGACTGGATTGGTATGCTTCGGTGCATGCAAATCACCACGTCTGATGATGCTTTTCGAAAAATAAATTATAAATGAATAAAAACTCTTGATATTTTGAACAAGTACTTATAATTGATAGAGAATAATTATTATTAACAAACTTAAAGTTCAGCATTACATTTACCGTGTAGTCTGCTTATTTTTTAAGGTCTAATAGATAGTAGAAAGAAAACTTTATGACTTTATCTTCAAAGCTCTGAGCCCATAATGCAATTATTCATACACTGTGTACATCTATCTTGCTTCCAAGCAGAGCAGGAGAAAAAACTACCAAACACTGACAGCTTTCGATAGATACTTACAAGAGAAAGTAACACTATTATTTCATTACTCGACGTATTTTCACATTCATAAAAGTATAATAAAAAAGAAGGGTTTAGTTATATGCTTACACTCATGGTATGGTATATACTACTGATTCAGATTCTATTTATACAATACTCGTTGATTTGCTAGTTAGCTAGGAGAAAGCTATGGATAAAGGCTTTCAAGTTATAAAAATATAAGATAGACACCTACATACAAATAGCGCTAAATGAGTTACCTGTTTGTTCGCAATCAAGGACATAATGTGGTTAAACAATTAAAAAATAAAAAGGAAAGATTAAAGTCTGTAAGTAAAATGTGAGCATCTAAAAGTACCTCTCAATATGTATTTTTGTTTGCTAATGATAGACATACATATAAGCATGATAAACGATCATTCAGACTAACATTAAAATCGTCTTCAAGTAATGTAAATAAGTGAATATTTATTGAATTGAAAATTGAATATATGTAAACGTAGGTATTATAATAACTGTGTGTTGAATATTGTATGGTATATACAAATAAATCACGCAATAAACTGGAAAACTTGTTTTTTAATTGGCAGAAATTATTACAACCGACTTTTGCTTGAAGTAACAATTTGTTTGCCATGCTGGACTATTATTATGAAGAGCAACACTTCGTCTCTGATTTCGCATTGTCAAAAGGATAAAAATAGTTAATCCGATTTACTCGTGGAATCAAAACTAAGATGACAACCGTAGAAGTGCAAACTTTCCACGTAATGAAATGAAAATTATTGATACAAAAACATTATTCTACGGTAATTGTAGTAGTACTACAAAGTTAAGAGAAGTGGTTGGTAAGTATTTATTTGCCACCAAAAGAAAGCTACCCCCAAAACTTATCCCGAAAGCATCAATTTGCTTTTTGGGCAGGAGATATATATTGTAGTAGTGGCGCATCTAAAAGTACATAACCATAAAAAATGCTCTAACCAAAATGAAAGAAGCCGTAGCCATACTAGTGGTGTTTAAGTAATGAAGATGGACAGTTTTTCCAGAATTAAATTACTAAGTGGATAATACCCTATTATATTTTCCATCCTATGTACCTTGTTCTTTGTGGATGGATTTGTAGCTTTCAGACATAAAATTTAGACAACATGCGGAGGTAAAAATCATCAATCCAGAAAAGTGCTGAAGAAACAAAAATCGTGCAGGCCAGAGGCTTTGGATTATATACATATTATACTCATATATGACTACATAGATATTACAACTTAACAACTGGTTGGAATTCAGTTTAATGAATAAATAAATGGACAAGCATTTTGGCTGTACGCGGAAAATAGGCGTAATCCGTAGCCTTTCATGAAAAATGTATTATGCACCGAATGAAAGTGAATGAGTTTCTTTTGCAAATAAAATAGAGAGTATGAAGCTGCACATTTTCCCCAAGACTAACATTTTCGAGATAAAGCGAATAACAAAGCTCTGTAATACCATGAGCTCCCCATTTGCAACCAGGGACTTGCATAAAGGTAAAGACGGGAATGGACGTTAAAAGCAGTTATATTTACCCAAACGATACGATATGATGGTGGTGGTGGTGGTGGGAGAACGTTACCTTTTCCAAAGATCTGTACATGGAGAATTGATACAAAAGGGTTTAAAAACCAGCAAAGCCCGAGGAAAGAAAAGAAGATTGAGTTGATGATGGCGATGAAGTATAAAGCCAACACACCTTTCATTTCTCTTCCCAGCATTGTCCTTCCTTTCTCTGAAGATGCCGACGCCGACACAACTTGGAAAGGAAGAAGGACTGAGCAGGTCAGATTCATGGAGATACACGAAAAAGTGAAAGTTTCCTGTGATATCCCATCCTAGACTGGAGTATAGACATACTTTTACTCTTTCGCATGGTCGGTGAGGGAGGGAGAGAGAGACAGTGACTGAAACTAGAAGTTGGAGCTCTACAACAACAAAAAATAGTGTTCACTCACCGATCCTCCCCCTCCCTTCCTACTTTCCTCATAACTTTATCGCCTGTAATAGTGTAACAGTAGTCAGCTGGAATTAGGGAAATGCTTTCTTTTTTGAAAATGGAGAAAGCAATATCTCTTGCTTAAGCATTTGATTTCACTTGACTGGTTAGGTAGCAAGCTATATGGAAGGAACTTGTATTCTGTTTACCGCAGGAGCGAAGGAGAAAGCGGCTTTTAAGACAGCTTTGCACACACTTTCCTTCCACACACGCTTGCAAACGCTCTTGCAGCACGGAGGTAAAGACTGGAGCGGACGCGAGGTTTTGTTTGGTATTTCTGGGCTGCTGCTGTTGGTGCCACCAGCTCGTAGAAGGATTGCTAGCAATTTCCTTCTGGCAAGTTGAAAGGTGTAACATATATAGACAAAGAGAGATCGATAGCGTACAATGGGAAAACTCGGGGAGAATTTGCAGAACGCATTTCCAGTAAGGGTTTTAACTCGGCTAACTAGATTTGTTGTCATTAAATATTTACAACTGGTTGATTATCTTCACACAAGATGCAACCCAATCCCCCTGGCACTATTTCGGATCCTGTTTGGTAAGAGTTGTTGTATTTCTGTCTTTCATTCTATTTTTTAAAAACACTATGCTCCTCGTTCTACCACGAGGTACAAAATATGTGGTACTTTTTCTCTTTGGTAAAATACGTGATAATGTTCTTTTCGGACCTGAAAGTGTTGGTGCATCAAAAATTCAAGCTGATGGAAAATTGCTGTTTACGAATTACAATTTTCATACACTAACTTTCCCCAGAAATTGAGCAAGGGACGGTAAACATGTTTGCGGTGTAATGTTCTCTTTACACACAAAGATCGATTCATCTATAAAGTTCCTTTCTTGTTACATTCAAAGCATGTACAGGAAAACAGGATTTTGGGCTGATTTGAGAAAAGTTCTTTCATTTCCCCTATTTTTGTATTTCTGTAGTGAAAGAAATGATCATTTTTGGGAATGCACGTATACCTCACACGGCATGATTCAGTAATAACGAGTATTGATCACGTGTAGAGTTCTCATGAAGTTTCTTTTCCTCCGGAACCGGAACGCTTTTTATGGGAACAAAACTGGACTGGCTCTTTTACAATCTTACAAATTTCCTCTTCTAGGATTCCTTATGTTCCTGGATGTTCCTCAGGAGAGAGGCTTAAGTGATGCTGATATTCGATTTGGGGATCCCAACTATTGTTTCTTTCCCCTTTTTGACTGGGTACAACCTCCTGCAGTGCAGCAAGCATGTATTCTGTACTCCATAATGTGGGCAGGTAAAAGTGTTTTCTACTGATATTATGTTTCAAGAAATACTTTGTGACGCGTTATTAACTTCATCATCATGGTTTGAAGTTTTGTGGAAAGAGAAACTGGCTTTTTTGTACAAACTCAAAAGCAAATATTTGTTTTTTTCACTTTGTCCACATTGCCCCATAGGCTCAGTTGGTATGATGCTGGGGTTCAAGTTTCGTCTTTCATGCTTTCTGTACCTGTGTCCGTACGTGTACTTTTTCCTACTTGATAAGTCTCGCTGGAACAATCATTCATACTTGTTTGGACTCTTCAGTTTATTGCTCACCTATTCAGATGCGGGAAACTATTTGTACGTTCACCATTTTATTTTACCACGAATGAAATTTCATTCGATGAAAACCTCCAAGCGTTCCCGCAGTTTAATGGACAATTTGTTCTTGCCGTAGATCTGTTGATGCGCTGTGCATGGGGAAAGGAGAGAAAGAGAAACAAAGAGGAGTTCCGAGATGGAACTATTTTATACTTAAGTTTCAAATATTTCTTTTGTATTTCTATGCTGGCGTGAAAAAACTGTCAGATTCCGACTGGGTGAACGGTTACTCTATGAAAAACCTATCAAAACATGCCGTCTTTTCGCCATTTAAGTAAGCCAAAGCTCGACTATAAATAAATTCTTTCAACTACAGAATGAAAGGAAAATGCGCCTCTGTTCTCTCTTTGTATACCTACTTTTGAAAAATAAAGCAAATAACACTTCAATTTCAGATTGTTCACTAACGCGGAGACAATCGATTACTATATGGTTCACATGGGAGGGCTAATTTATGACTTAACAGTTGGATTCATGCTCAATTTTGACTTGTCAAAGAAAACTGGATACCTCCTGTCGTTCATGTTTCATGGGCTTAATAGTCAGATATTTTATATTGGTAAAGCAAACTCGGATCCTAAAATTGAACTTCTTTAAGGTAAACAAACAGATTATAATTATGTTATGTTTCTACTTGACTGCACCCTCCCAGGGATGTTTCCCTACGTTTGCCTTGCTTCTTTGATACTCTTTTGCAAACCCGACGAATTCCCGTGCTCCTTGTTCAAGTACACGACGACCGACATCCATAAAACGGACACGGTAAAAGTTACACGGTAAAACCATAACGTACTTACATTCACCTATTTTTTAGCAAACGGCAAAAATGCATCCGCATTTCGTCTACAAACTCAATATAGGTGCTCATGTCACCAACTCCATGTATTTTTCATTAAACAGGAAAAAGAGAGGACTTCCTTCCAAAGCCGCTTCCAAGAAAACAAATGAGGAAGCATCCAAATCCACTACTACAGGTAAGCTCCTAGCATAAAACTTAATACTCTGCCAGCACTATGTAGCGCGTTTGGAAACGGTGATACTTTGTACTTTCATGGCACGGGGATAAATAAATTATTATGCTTTCATCTTTCTGTTCAGCTTTACTTCTGGCTTACATCTTTGTTCAGCTAGTTCTGCCTTACAGTCATTCCATAACACAGGGTTACAACACTTGGACTAATGGCCTGTATGGTTATTCATGGGATATGATGATCAACTCTTGGGAGACACTCCATCAAAAAGTGACTGTTCGAAACTTTGAGACCGGGGAAGAACGATACTTGGACCCAGATGTACGAGTAAAATTCACATTTTACCATTTTGAACGAAGCATGTGTATAGCATAAATACGTCAGACGTTGTACGTGTGCTACTTTGCCATTTACCTAGATCGGTTACTCCCTTATAACTATAAACATTATGATAATATGTATATTTCTTCGCGTAGGTGTGGGTGACAAATGATCGGTGGAGCTCACATTCGGATATGGCAGTTGTAAGTTTTGCCCGATTAAATGTCTAACGTCTTTGGCGTCTCTATAATTTCTAAACTAAACTTTTGTAGCCCATGTTTTTGTACCCATTCCCTTTATATATTATACATACATACTGCTTACTGTAAGCGTATCTATTTATTTATTTGAAGCAATATGCTAGATGTATTGCAAGGAATCTCGGACGTTTCAACATAAGTACGATAGAAATTTACATGGATGTGTGGAAATCCCTTAATGGTCGTTTCCAGCAGCGAATGTTTGATCCACGCGTAAATATCCTGAACGCACCGTGGTCCCCATTCGAAGAGGTAACATGGGTACTTCCTCTCCTGAGACAATTTTCCCATTACCGCCAGGAGCATTTTCAGCAAATAGCGATGGAAGTGTCAAACTGGACAGATTCTTCTGACGTCATATTTGTAGCAGATTTCCCCGGACTGTATCTGGAAAATTATTTGCCAAAGGAGCTAGGCAATATTAGTATTACTGTGCTCTCGGGAGAGATTATGGTTGAGCAAACTGGTGATCCAAATATAACCCTTTCCAGGTCGAATCCGGTTAGTGGTAGTATTAGCAGCAATATAAACCAAGAGGATGAAGTTAGAACGTCCACTAAACATGGAATAAAATCCGGAGAATTCCATAAAGTACATGTGGTTTCCTTCCCGAACCCTTCCTGTTATATGTATACGTACACAAACGAGACTGCCGATAAACTGAAACGCACTAACGATAATGTTGACGAGAAAGAGACGGGGATAGATTCCATTTTTACTGCAGTCTGGAATGGACTCTATGAATTTGCCCAAGAGAAGTACCAAGAATTCTCAACTAGTGTATATTTAGTAGTAAATGCGCATCTGAATCTTCTTTTTGGTGTACCAATGGTCATTAGAAAAAGCTTAAACTCCCCAGACTAATGAAATTAATATTCCAAAATAATTAATTTAGTGAAACAGACGCATATTATATGAAACGAAATATAATCGCTAGATTTTAATATACATAATAATATGCTTGATGGTGCAAAGTGGAATGAAACAAGGTTTTACATTATTAAATTGGATTAAAGTAATTAAGGTAAAATCATAAAGCACAGACGAAACCAAAAAAGGATTGAATAAATTATGCGCAAGCAAACCACAAATTATTTTCAAATGCTTTATTCCGTTCGTCAATAGTATGTATGTGTACTTTAACTAACATTTATCGTAAATTCCCGGAAGAATGAATTCATTCATTTGTAATATGATTTCAAAGGATATTACAGAGGAGCCGTACATGAACTATATTGTCATGTCGTGCTATTCTGCGAAAGAATATAATCTAATTGTCACTTGATTGTACCGTAATCTACTTTCGTGAATGACGCATGCACAAAGGAGCAGCTAAACTGTAAACAGTCTTGCAGTGCAGTGATATTGAAGCTTAAAGTTATATAGCTTAAACATTATATTTAAATTTTAAAAATCTTGCACCATGTAATATGTATATGTTCTATGTAATAGAAAGATTGAAAATATATTATACAATATAGAGAAACATTAAAATCGTGTCCTGTCTGAAATAAAATTATCCCGGCATTAATACTTAAACCAAAACAACATTTGATTCCAAAAATAATCTGCAAAAACTTTCATGCATACTTTACAGAACCCGTGAATGTGGGAGAATTTTTGGAAAAAATTGCACATAAAATTCTTTGCATATAGCAGAAATGAATAGTCTAATTTTGTGACTTATAGTGCAGCATTATTAATGTGATTGTTGTTACTCGTGTTAAGCCCTTTGCTTAGTCCTTTGTAGTAATTTGACAGCACGGTCCATGCTTTGGGAGCCATGAAACCATCTGGAGGATTTTGGCCAGATCTAGCGAGACCTAACAAATCATAATCATAACATTGCGGATTTAATATTAACACACTTTACTGTATAATGTCAGCATTGTTTATTAATAAAGTAGTAGACTAAATAGGTTACCTCGCATTTTAGTTCCAGAAATAAAATCAAACTCTTCTTTTCTCTTTGGATCAAAGAATGCCATTTTCTTGACACTTTTGTCATATGCCGCTACACGGAATGGAATGATTTCTAAGCCAGCAAGTCCAGGGGCCATTTTCAAAACCCTTGACCCATGGGTAGCTTCGTACAAGTCGGTCCCAGGAATCTCTGGATGTGGTAGACCAGCCGGATCACGTCCAACAATGTAATAGTTAGCGCCAGCATTTAAACGAGCTCTGTTAAATGGTTAAATTTAACGAATAAAAAAAGATAATTTTGACTTTCTTATGGCCTCGTGTTATAATTTTCAAGTTGCATTACCGAGCATGCCATTGCACTTCAGTTGGACCTGCATACATCATTGGAGACGGAAAAATGGCGAGTATCGTTCGGTTAGGGTCAAGCACGCCTTCCTCGAGAACAGCCAAATGCTGTTCAATGCGAGTGGGTAGGGGCACATCATCATCTTTGGTCCAGCCACCAAGAGGATGCAGCAGAAGAACAGGCTTCTTATATCCATGCTTCTCTTCAAGTCGCTTTTGGGTGTCCTGTTTAGCACAAGAGATAATCAGTGTATACGCACCAAAAATTGATGCGAATCTGTGGTCTTGATCCATTGAAGGTCAATCACTTTGATTTGACGCTTGAAGTTTTATGAATGACCAGTTTACAAGCTTTTAAAATGTTTCAGGCTAATTTACCTGCATTAAAAGCGCGTGTCCGTTATGAATCGGATTACGAAGTTGGAAAGCAAAAACAGCATCCGCTCCAATGTCTCTGGCCTTTTGCCTGATTTCATTTGGAGTAAGCCTGTATGAATCCAGCCCATCATTCCAACGTATTCTTTCAAAAACTTCAAGGTCTCCACCAACCAGCCAATCGCCACTCTCAAACACCATCTGCACATTATAGGTGTTAAAAAGCATAAGTCAGTGAGAAAAGGGAGCATAGTTCACAGATAATAAAACCATGAAATACATTATTCTTATCTCTTTGTGCTTGTTTTATTCTTATTTGACTGACCTACAAATTATATCGGTTACTCGTTCAATGACAATTTAATGATTAAAAGGTCATTGAAGCAATTCAGCAGAATCATCAACTCAAAGTTCACGCTATGGATTTATTTGTTTATGTGTTTTTTGTTGAATTAAGTATGCAAAATGATGCAAATAATATATAGGTATATGGAATATGTATATTATATGTTCGAGCCAGTTTTATACTGAGGTTATGCACGTTATGCAAATAACAATCTCCTTAAGTGAAGGTTAAGTGCAATCTTAATCTATCCATGTTTAGACGAAAAATGACATTAGATTGAGAACTTGCCTTAATGTACGGATGTTTTGTAGAGGTTGTTCCCCATTGTCTGGCGCATCTTTCTTCCTTTCTATGAGCATAAAATTCGGGCTCCTTTAGTAAAGCAATTGGTCTAGATTTGTAGTGCAGACATATATGTGACGCTCCTTGTAGTCGCTCCTTGTCCGACGTTGAAACTGGCAATGCGATTACTAGTGGCATTGTGACAAAGTCATCTTTCACCAATGCATTGAAATGAATAGCCTACATCACAAACGAAACAATATCCAATAATATGAATTAGTTCATGATAAAGCATTTTATTACGCATTAGCTGAAACAAAGATTTCTAACTAAAAAAGGAACATTATTTTACTAAAGCTTCACCTGTAGGAATTGGTCTTCTCTCATAAATCCTTTGAGAGGTGCAGCCCAACCTTCTGACAAAACTTGAATCCATTGTAAATCCAAATCAGTAATTTCTAAGGCAGGGCTACTGTTGACAGCATTCATTACCTCTTCGGTTGTCTTATCAGTGAAGAGTTCTGGAACTGTGTCAACTGCTTTCAATTCTGGTGGGAGAATTTTCTATCGATTAAATGCAAAAAACCATATATATGAACAGTTGGATTTTTGTGGATGTTTAAGAAGCGTTCATTCATACGATATGATTACTATGCTGAGTATAAGCATATATATAAGATTTTTTGTGTTTGCAAGTTTACACCTTACCTCTTTCACTAAAAGATCAATCACCATCATCATGCTATCTTTTATACCCATGCCCACAGTGTTTACCACAATGTCTGGTTTAGTAGGGGGTTCATAAGCTTGATCAATTCCGGTAAATCCTTTGATTTGACCTTGCCTTGCCTTTTTGTATAATCCTTTCACGTCCCTTTGCTCACAAACTTCAAGTGGCGTGTCAACAAAAATCTCGAAGAATGGCAGTTGAGAACTCTCATGAATTTTACGAGCTAATTCTCTGTCTTTTTCAAATGGAGATACAAAACTGCACAGTGCCACCACCCCGCTGTCGGCAAATAATTTTGCAACTTCCGCAACTCTCCTGATATTTTCTTCTCGATCCTCCTTGGAAAACCCAAGATTTTTATTCAACCCACCGCGCACATTATCCCCGTCCAGGGCATAACTTGGGATACCGTTGGCTACAAGAAACGCCTCGAGTTCAAAGGAAATGGACGTTTTTCCAGCACCAGATAAACCTTGTGTTTTAAGCACGAAAAGACTAATTATGCAAATCTTGGGCACACAGTACATTTGAATTTGCTCAAGCAAATTATTATTCAAGTGATGTACCTGTGAACCATACGGTGCATCCACGGAATCCCCTGAGATGACCCAAGATTTGTCCTCTAGAGTCCCTTGAAACATGATGTTTCTGCTCTAGGATATTAGTGGCAGCTTGCATCTTTGCCTGTTATTCACAGAGTAAATCATAAATTCATTCGCTAAACCATACGCTTGTATGTGTTGCTCTTTTTAGTGAAAGCTGTGATGGCAAATTTAATTATTTCTGGGAAATAATAACATATTTAAAAGAATATTGTCATAGACAAATTGGCCTGTTGAATACTAGACCGTTCACTTTTGCAATCGCATATTATGTGGTGCAAAAAAATATTTATGCTGATTGCTATTATAACACGCTTTGGACTTGCTTTGCTCAATACATGAGTTATGTACTGAATTCAATTAATCACAGGATCAATTAATTTTCGCCTATTTTATGACGTTTTGAGTGACAAACGTGCTTTAATGAGCATCTGCTTGCAGAAGCTTTTGTGAACTTAGTAAATGTACAGCTGTGTGGTAAAGAATATGCTGGTGTTGTACATTGAATAGGAGTGAATTGAAGTGGTGAGTGGGCTTTCCTGCAAATCAATAGAAAACTCAATACACATGCTCACTTGTGGTGTGTGTATATCAAGGGGTAGCTCTATCAAGGCAAAGTTTCCTGTTTCGTTGTCACAAAAGCTTGCATTCCGATGCAGATAAACTAAATAAGTTGAATGGAGTGCGTACTTTTTTACATGCATAGTACACTGAAAGTTTGGGCAAGCTTTCATGTGCGTTTGTAAGATTAAACGATGCTTTTAGGAAACTTTTTACATTTCTCTACATATCAGTTTAGATAAACTATATTATCAAGGGATACTGGTTTATCTTTGTCCACACATGCATTTTTAAGAAAAGTCAGAAATATACAAACAGTGTTTTTTCAAGAACTGTCAGATATGTTTCACTGAACAAATATTTAAGAAAACAGGAAATATTATTGTAGTTGTTTTTTTTGTAAAAATGTTATATTTGTATGAATCGATAACTAACCCTATGCATTTTATGTCTCAAAAATCCTCCAGTCAGAATAAACTTTTTACACTGATTTTGAATTGTCTTGACACGAAGTAAAAAATAGTAGCTGCACGAAAATAACTAGAACCCTTTTTTGATTCACCGTAATAATAGTTGACAGATGTATGCAAAGCGCAAAAACACTGTTTTAAAACAGAATGTTGAATATTGCCTGAAGGCGCTCTAAGAAAGTGAATGTATGGATGCTCTTCTTACTTCGTACTAATCCTTTCGAGTTAAAACTGCGCACATTTTATACGATGAAAGATGCGAAGAGAGAAATGCAGGATGCTTTACTCCTTACATGGCAGAATATTCACCTTGTGCTTGTTATTACTATTATTAGAGAATATAAAAATTCACAAACTGGTCTTTGCAGTGTAGAACGTAGTACAAAAGAAGATAGTCATTTACAGCATGAAAAGCTTTTCTCTCCAGTTATTTCGTTGGTTTTGTTAAGGATGAATTGATGATTTTTCATGATCTACTTAGACAAACTTCGGACATGGGCATGGTCTTGCATACAAGGATAAATAATAATAAATCGGCTTCATTGTTTACTTGTTATGCTTTACATGAAAAGCTAAGACAACTAGTTATCACAAGTGTGATTTTTTGCATTTACTGGCATTGATGATGACGCCTATTTATGGGGTTTTGATGCATGCATTTGATCGTTTGACCTGCAGTAATATTAAGGTTGTAAAGAAGAAAGCGGATTGACGACAATATAATACATACTAAGCCATCAACGGCATATAATAATAATTAATCTTGAATCGGAAACATGATGGATTTCGCATCCTGCATCAAATGAATACTTTGTCAATCTAGGACTCATGAAATGAGGGCACAGAGTTGCAAGTTCGTGCAAAACAGTCAGAAAATAGGAAGTTGATGATGTTGGGATTGAAGATCTAGTTATTATGTTTTGCTTCAACTCTACAGAGATAGTAGAGATATCTAAATATTATGATTGAAATTAGGATATAAGGAAGCAATGAGACATTTCTAAACATTTAGCAGTATGCACTTATAGAGCTCTACCATTGCAATCGAATAAATCTTTGCAGCAATATTTATTCTGAAAATCGAGTAAGAATCGTCATTGTTTATATCATAATCCACTTGAATTTTTAAATCTTCCTTAGTTTGAAAGGATTTAAAATGTTCGAATCTTACAGTACTATCCATATCCATACAGAT